>VOQK01037762.1:13940-26146 GCA_015052645.1 Benitochromis conjunctus
GTGACCCCCCCCCCCCCTTTCCTCCTTCTTTGACCTATTGTTAGGTTTTCCTCTGTCAACCCTCTCTGTGTTACTGGTGACCTACTGTGGTGTGCAGCTGGTGAAGGAACGAGAGAGACAGCAAGCCTTGCTGGAAGATCCGGAGCCAGTGAAGCCAGTGGATGGTGGCAAAGAAAAAGCAGAATAACCTGGCAGAGACACAGTTTCACAGACTTAATGGTCAATGGGCGCTCACGTGGTTCCATCCTCGGCCTTGCAAGCTGTAACAGAACCATGCTGGTAAACAGCCATTCAGCACCTATATTCTTCACAAGCAGGTGTTTTTGCTTTTGTTTGTCGGAAGCGAGGCAATGATTCGAACTGTGAAAAACCCGCAAGTGCACTTGCTGTTGATAATCGCCACGTACTTTGGCACAAACCCACCGACAGTGCATTTAGTATTTGTATCAATCTGAACTAAAGATTGTTTAAAATATTGCAAAAAAATAAAACCTAACTGAAACTATATTTAGAAGTACTTAAGAGCATATAGTATTGTAAAGGAAGAATTACTTTTGGTCTGCGTGGTTCTGTTCTCCTTTACTTTTATTTCTTCTTCTTTTTTTTAATCACCATCTTTGTTTTTTTACCTCGTTGAGATGGTTGAGATCCAATCTTATCGATCAAGCTAAAAAGGTAAAACTTGAAGAAAACTTGAAATCAGGGTGTCATAAATGGAGTGCAATAAAGAAAACAAAAAGGGTGCTATGGAGGTCCTCCACATAGCTTGCAGCTGATTGTAATGTACAGTATGATTGTTTTACTCTTACTAAGAAAAATATATATGAAGGTAAAGCACTTGTATTTTAGTTTGAGAACGTATCAGATCTCCTGTGATACCGAGTACTGAATGTAGCTAAGTCACTGGAAACCATTCAAAGAATGACTGCCTTACTCTACTACTGTCCACAGGAGATGACTGTAGGTGTAGCATTTTGGTCCATCTCTGCTCGGCCCTCACTCACATAATAAAGAAAGGCCACAAGCCCAGCAGGGGACATGGGTCAGTGTTATGCCTGTCAACAAAACCTGCTGTGTGTCTTCAATGCAGCAGTCAGCGAGAGAGAGAAAAAACTCGGTGCAGATTGCAATGCTTTTTCCCACTTTCAGGTATTCTTTAAAAGTGTTCATTTCAAATGTTTGACTTGTAATAAAGTCATGTTTCATCCAGAAGTGACACTCTTGCTGTGAGTTTGTTTTGTTGCTATTTCAGGGGCATACTGGTGTATGCATTTACGAGCTGCTCAGGACGCTCTGCATTAAAACATTTGAACAAATTCATTTTATTTTAATGCACGAAAAGGCTTTCCTGCTGATTTGTGAGACATTGCCATTCATTACCACCAGATGGCCCAGTTTGACCAAAGCTGATTTGTGCTACTTCCTGTGTGGTTACAGCATGGATCATTAAAAACATTCAACGTTTCTTAAACTTTTTTTTTGGCCTGTCCTGTCCGGCAGTGTATGCCCAATAGATTTACTTTCCCAAGTGGACCATTACAGTATTTGCTATAATGGTCCACTTGATAGTTAAATTTTACTGGAATTTTATCAGGATTTTTAATTTTGGGTTATTACAATCACAACTGACAAGACTGGGGGACTGAAAAGAAAAAGAAGAAAGCGAAGTTGGGAAGAAAGTTAACAGAAGAAGATGCAGAGAGAGAGAAAGTGAGAGACAACGATGACCAACGTGGGACAAAACCACTTCTTTGCCAGCAGGCTACAATGCATCCCAGGATGGTTAAAACATACCCTCTTAGAAAAGCCCCGGTTAAATTAAGTAATTTACGTGTATTTGTTGATGACTGTCTCCCTTTTATGAAACCAGTTTGGTCAGGGCGTATTGTGAGGTGGGTAACAAATACAGTGTGACACCTAAAAGCATCGTTGGCTTCATGTTGAGGTTTACTGGCACAGAGCACAGAGAATTATTTAACATAATTTTTTAAACTTTTGTTTTTTTTAATGCTGCTGCAACCCAAAATGTCTGCTATGCAGCGACAATGTGTCATCTTAGTTTATTTGTATAATGACAAAAAAAGAAGAAACTTGGCAAAGAATAAGGCCATGTGAGAGATTTTAAACTTTGAACTGTTTGGTACGTGCAAGTTTGAGGTTAATAAATCAGACACTGACGCTATGGTGGTGTAAACCTTTATATGGCCCGGGGATGTCAAACTTCTTTTACCTTGTGGCCACATAGAGCGCACTTTGAGCTCCAGTGGGACAGACCAGCGACACTCCCCTTTCTATCATTTAATTACACTTTTATTTCTTGGGAAGGATTAATGTGAGGAAAAAAAGTGCATTTTCAACATTATTTCTTAGTTTTTTTGCATGATAAATGGGTTAAATTACAAATGTTTTAGTGCATATTTCTATTGTAGGTAGTGAAAAACAGGAATCTTGTTTTTGTATGGTATGGACGCTCATGTGGGAGGTCTTTAACAATAGGAAAAGCTGGAAAAGCTGTGAAACTGTAGATAAAAGTTCGATGCCCTCCATCACATTTTCCAAAGTCTTACAGACTGGAGTCTTTGCTGGGCTGATTCTGGTACCCGGGCCTTATGTTAGACCTTCTATATATATGTGATGCACTGGTCACATTTTTCAGACTCACTTTCAACCACTCGATGCCAGTACGGTTTGTCACTTAGCACACATTGCTGTTGCAAATCACTTAATGTTGGCACATGTATACATACATACATATAGAATAAGTAAAATGTGTGATATCAGATAATAATAATAATCCTCATTTATACCAGATGTACAAAATATTAAATTTTTGACGTGTTTTCTGCAACTGTGGCTCGAACAGGTTGAGAAATGCTTTAATCACATTCAGCCACTCTGTCCCAGTGTGACCACTCTGACCACAGACTGATGATCTGGAAGGGATGCCAGAGGCGAGAATTAGGAAAAATCAGTCCAGGTATTACAATAAAAACAAAGAACACAAAGTAGTTGACCCACAGTATTATGGGCATCCAGTATCTCAAGTCCATCAAAGCCTCATCAGGCAAGTCATATTAATTTGAACAAATATTCAAATTTAGGATATTTCCTCCCTCTATATATATTTGTTTTATGATATGAGTTGACACTTGTTATGTAACATGTTAATCCTCCACTCATATACTCATATACCTCCATTAATATACTTACAATATGATAAAATGCCTCTGTGTGAGGCCAGTGTGATCACTTTCACAAATTTAATCAATATTTGATTACGTGTGTGGGTGTAAAAGTGTCGCTGTGATCAGACCCAGCAAAGCTGCTCGATGAGTTGTTCTTCTGGATTTAACAGCCCCTGTCATTCAGCTGTTTGTGGGGGTCTGTGTGCTGCAGCAGAGGATAGGTCCCCTTCACTGTCCCGGTCCTGTCTATAAATACCCCTGACTTGCGTAGTGGCTGACAGCCACAGACAGCTGCAGCCACAAGCCATCCAACTACGAGAGACTATTCAGGGCAAACTGAGCACCCTGTGAGTGCCGACAGTCCCGCTCTCTTGTGGGGAGCAAGTAGGGAGCTGACGAAACCCAACCAGGACACGGCAACAGAACAAAATGGCAGCCATGACTATAGATCCAGTGGCACAACCTCGGATGTACCAGCAGACCCTGCTTCAGGATGGACTGTGTGACCTCTTAGAAAATGACAGATTTGTGGATTGTGTCCTCAAAATCCAGGACAAGGAGTTCCCCTGCCACCGCTTGGTTCTGGCAGCTAGCAGCCCCTTCTTCAAGGCTATGTTCCTGTCTGACTTGGAGGAGAGCAAGAAGAAGGAGGTTGTCCTCAAAGATGTGGAGCCTGGGGTTATGGGGATGATCCTGCGATACTTGTATACATCTGACATTAATCTGACAGAACAGAATGTCCAAGATATATTCATGGTTGCCAACATGTACCAGATCCCCTCCATCTTCTCTGTGTGTGTGTCCTATCTCCAAGAAAAACTGGTGCTAGGGAATTGCTTGGCTATCTTCAGACTGGGGCTGCTTCTGGATTGTCCCAAGCTTGCTCTTGCCGCGAGAGACTTCATCTGCGAGCGCTACCTGGTTGTTGTCAGGGACCAAGACTTTCTGCAGCTAGCCCCCAGTGAGGTGGCCATCATCATCACCTCAGACGCCCTTAATGTTGAGCAGGAGGAGCAGGTGTTTGAATCCTTGATGGAGTGGGTCACGCATGACGAAACAAATCGGGTCAAAGATCTGCCAGAGCTGTTGCACTGTGTTCGCTTCAGACTCATAGCTTTGGATTACTTCAAAGAAAAAGTGGAGCGTCATCAGTACATCCGCTTCAGCGAGGACATCAAGAAGGAGCTGGATCTCGTCAGGGATGCTCACAGAGGGCGACTCCCTAAGCCGAGGAAGCCTGAAAGAGATGGGGCAAAGGGGGGTGAAGGCAGTGAGGATGAGGAAGATGATGAGGAAGGTTACCTGCCTGGTATACTCAACAACAATCCTCGCTTTGGGATGTTTGAGATGGACCTCATACTTATGATCAGCAACACAGGGACCGTGGCCTATGAGCCGGCAGGAAACGAGTGCTTTGTTGTGTCAGAATCCACTGAAATTCCCAAGAATCACTGCAGCCTGGTGACAAGAGAGAACCAAGTGTTTGTTGTGGGAGGACTTCTCTACAATGAAGAGGACAAAGATGAACCATTCAGCTCCTACTTCCTGCAGGTAGTGTGTAATTTATGAAAAACAATTGTAGCTCTTTACAACTTGAACTCTGACAATGACTCCTTTTAAAATCTTAAGCTGTTTTAAAATATTTCTGGATTTTTTTGTATTTAATTCCTCTCACATTACTGTTTTTATCCCTAGTTTGACCCAGTCAGTTCAGAATGGTTAGGGATGCCTCCACAACCCAACCCACGCTGTCTGTTTGGCCTGACTGAAGCTGAAAACTCCATCTTTGTTGTTGGAGGAAAGGAACTGAAGGAAGGCGAGCACGCACTAAGCTCAGTCATGATCTACGACAGACAGTAAGCTTAACATGCTCTAGTGAAATGGAAATTGCATATCTTATGTAATCTCTCTTGGAAAAATAATTGCATACAATAGTAAATATAATTTGTTTAAACTTTGACCTTAAAATTCACAATTATCAAGTCCGGATATGCATGTTTTTCTTATAAAAGAAACAAAACAGCAACTCCTGAGCCTCATTTCTTCTCAGAATCACAGTTTGCATGAGTCACTCACTTTATCAGCTGCAGAGTCTGTTCATGATGGTACATGATCTTCTTCATTTGCACATCTGCACAGGTCATTCAAGTGGGGAGAATCTGATCCCCTACCTTATGAAGTGTATGGCCATGGAACTGTATCACACAAAGGTCTTGTCTATGTTATTGGAGGAAAGTCTGAAAGCAGGTAAGTGCACTGCAGACTTTAAAACCCCACATTTTATGATCATGTCGGTAGAAAAAAATGAAAATTTATGTATGTATTTATTTATTTTTTTGTTCTGCTGGTTTTGTAACTGAGTGTATAACTTTGGATAAACAGAACCTTTAAAGTCTGTGGGGATGAGCACAATTTTCTTTTCTTTTTCTTTTTCTTTTTAATAGGGCTCAGATTAAAAACCAACCAACTAAATAAATAAATAAACAGTCCTGGCTCCTACAAATTCAAAAACATCGGAAATGCTCACTTCCCAAAAAGTTGATTCTGTTCATGTGGACGTAGCTTTTTCAGTGGGAGAAACGTTTCGTCACTCATCCAAGTGACTTCTTCAGTCTCAGCTGACTGCAGGTTTCCCCAACCTTATAAACAGTACATTTGCACAATAACTGAAACTAGCAGCACTGAATGTGAACAGTCATTAATCTGCAAATTGTCATGATCATTGATCAGCAACCACTGATCAAAGACCACTGATCACTGGCTATGAGTACCATTTGCAGAGAGCTGGTGAATGGCTGCAATCACAGCATTGCAAGATGGTGAAAGATGTACACAGTGGACACTCTTTCAATGATGAGGCTGTACACTTCCTGGACAGGGAGGAACGATGGTTTGAGCAGGGGAGAACCACCATCTCTGAATCCAGGAGGGGGCTAAGGGTGCATCTTTCACCATCTTACAATGCTGTGATTGCAGCCATTCCCCAACTCTCTGTGAATGGTACTCATGGCCATTGATCAGTGGTTGTTGATCAATGGTCATGAGAATTTGCACATTAATGATCAAGGAACTGACCTCCCAGCCCATTGTTCCTTCAGTGGCGCTAGTTTCAGTCATTATGCAAATGTACTCTTTATAAGGTTGGGGAAACCTGCAGTCAGCTGAGACTGAAGAAGTCACTTGGATGAGAATCAAAACGTTTTTCTCCCACTGAAAATACTATGTCCAGATGAACAGAATCAACTCTTTGGGATTTACTTACCTGGATGATTGAGCATGCATCAAGAGAAATACCCACTTCTTTCAAATGTGGGGAATTAGGATTAGAACACATGTGATGAAAGTTATGCATGAAATTAATTATTCCATTTTAAAAAGTATTATTTGTTTGTGTGTGTGTAGGAAGTGCATGAGAAGAGTCTGTGTCTATAATCCCACTAAGTTTGAATGGAAGGACCTGGCCCCTCTGAAAACACCCCGCTCTCTGTTTGGTATCACCGTCCACAACGACCAGATCTTTGTGGTAACAGGAGTCACAGACTCAGGCCTCACCAGCTCTGTGGAGGTCTACGACATTGCCAGCAACAAGTGAGACAATGTTTTATTATATATATATATGACTCGCTTTATTATATATATATAACCCACTTTATCTACTCGTAACAAGGGGAAGCATCTGTCCACATTAGTGAAATGACTCACTGAGCACGAACAAGAGATCACTAGATCATAAAACTTCACTCATGGTATTGGTATGGGTGTCATTCAGTATTATTGATGCTTGTTTAACACCATCGCGTCCCCGTGTGTGTTTGTGTCTTTATTGTCCTGTTATTCCAGGTGGTCTGAGTTCACAGAGTTCCCTCAGGAGCGCAGTTCCCTTAATCTGATCTCAACGGGGGGGTTCCTGTACGCTGTGGGCGGCTTTGCCATGATGCCCAGTGAAACCAGTGAGGAGCCCATCCCAACAGAGATGACTGACATTTGGAGGTGAGAGCCTACAACGCATAACAAGTGAACGTAAGGTGACCACAATGGCAGAACAAAAAAGGAGGAGAATCACTTTACACAAACAAATGATCATTTTAGTGATGAAGGAATTTTAGTGAGCGAGTTTTACTAAATGACTTCCTCCAACAGCAAACTTTTATTTAGACGCCTTGTAAGAGTTTCAGAGTGAAAGAATGTCTTTAAAGTTTATAAAGTGGCCGTGTATCTGCTGTTACAAAGGCTTATATTGAACACGTACAAAGTTTTAAGTAATGAAGTCATGTACAAACAATCCTTATGAGCCAAAGCTGGGGATTCAGACTGATCTAAACACTCAATCCAATTATTGCTGTTTTGTTTTTTTCCTCTTCACTCTACACAATCAAGAGAGGCAGACGGCCTGATCGGTTTCAATCGGCCTCATTGGTTGTGTAAGCACAGCGGCCTCACTGTCCTGCTGTTCAAAAGCTCTACATAGGAGGGGCAGCTGATGTCAGATGGGGAAATGGCACTAAAGGAGCTTATTTTACATAGTGGATGACCTGACAGGCAACACCAAGGTCCACTAATGGATAAATGAGACTTATACAAATACAACAACTCTGAATAATGCAAAGTTAAAATACAGGAATAATATTCTGGAGTTCTAAATGAGCATAATAGGTCTAGGTTAAATTCTTATGGTGGTCTGAGAAGTCAGCTGCTATTATAAGGTCACAGTGCTCCTGTTTTTCTGTATTTTCAGTAACAGACACTTTAATTAACAGGAAAATTTACATTTCAGTTTATATTACCATTCGCAGGCATTTCCTCTCACTGTAACTCATTAAATGAACTTCTTTATGTCTTTAAGAATACATGTCTATACAATTAGAGCCTATCTGGTATTTGATTAAAAATTCTTCATCTTTTTTATAATTTGTACTTATTACTGGAACACTTAATTACTGGTATTTGTCGCCGAGTGCTTGCTCACAGGGGGTCGACTGATTGTTGAAGCTTTTTCTGTGTTATTATAGACTCTTTACTTTATAATATAAAGCACCTTAAGGTAACGGTTGTGATTTGGTGCTAAATGAACAAAATTGAATTGTAAGCAATGTTCAACCAACACTTCACATACAGTGAAGATTATTATCTTAGTGATGTAGGAGAAATCTAAACGTACTCCATGTTCATGGATTATTTTCCAGGGAATTTTGGTAAATTATAGCAAAGAAATTACTTTTAAAAATCACAATATTTAGACCATTTTATATGTTTTTAAAGATTTTTTGAGGTAATGTTTCAGCAACAAAACACATTCTGAGGCCACACATCAAATAAGATAAGAGATCATGTTAAGGTCCTTACCCAAACATTTTCAAATCATAGCAGGAAAATCGCTCTATAAATAATAAACTTTATGTTCTTTCTATTGTCAGCAAATCCCACTAAAGAGGTGGAACTAAAATAAAAATATTTGATCTAAACTACAATTTTGACATGTTTTAAAGATTTGCATCTAAAGCTAGACTCGGACTTGCTACATAGGTGTTGATTAGGATCTTTTCAAACATTTGCTATCAGGTATAATAATGGCTGCTGTTTGCGGTGCTGTTAATAATAGATTCATTTGATGAACAGCTGTCAAGAATTCCTTTTGTGCCTAATCATTCTGTCTAGATGAAAAATATTGAGATTGCATTTGTTATTACTGTATGCTTTCCTAAGATGCTAAGAGGGGAAATGAGCACTGACTTATTTATCTTCTCTACAGATATGATGAGTCAAACAAGTGCTGGACTGGGATACTGCGTGAGATTAGCTATGCGGAGGGATCCACTATTCTTTCAGTGCGTCTCAACACTCTGCGCCTCACAAAGTTATAGCTGCACCAAACTGTTGGCACCGTGAGGTGAATCACATAACTTTAGCGCTGTGTTAAACGGATGTATTGATTAGCTGAGGGTCAGAGAATGTTTCAGGGTAACGTGTGAACGTGGTGCCCGGAGATGAAAAAGAGTGTTATGAAATAAGCATCAAAAGAGTTTTATCTCTCTTTTGCAGTAGGGGGAGACAGATACATGCTGGAGCAGGACACGAGTTAGAACATCGCACAAAAATGTATTTTCTAAAAAGCTAAAGTGTTCCTTTGTACATGTTTTTGTAATATCATTTCTTGATGTTTATCATCTGTAATGCTTCATTTTAATAGAAATAAAAGATCGGATGGTTATCTTGCTTTCAGTGTTGTGCCTCGCTTATAAAGCATGAACAATGCTGGAGCCATCCCCACAGTGCAAATGGGTTTATTCAACTTCATTAAACATGTTGTGCAATAACATCTTTACATGGCAACACAAGAGAGACACTGTCAACTTTACACTGACCGTAAGCAAATGTCACGAGTAAGGAAGTACTTTCAAATGTAAACACTTATTTCCAGTTGACACCTGAGCACTAAAGAGCATCACTGTGAAACACACAAGAAACCAACTCTTTATCCATACTGACAGTATTCGTATCACTAGCTCCCAGTCTGAGGTACTTTGAGGTGAGCTTTACTTCAGTTTCAGTTTACAACACACACACACCACGAGAACCAAAACTGGAACTAAAGTAAACACCAATGTGACTCTGATGGAATCTGACGCCGGACATGTGAGCAAAACTCTTTCCTGAAGAAAATGTGTTGCATTGTTAACGTGACACCAACAGTTGTGATGTCTTTTAGCTTTATAAATTTTACTTACATCAACGCAAGTTGGTGAGCTCCAAAGCCAGGCAGGCGGCGCTCGGTACTAGCATTTATGTAAACGTGCTCCCCGTAACAGCAGGCATTTACCATGTTAATCTCACATCTTTCAATTAGCACTAAACACAAACGACAGCTGAAGCTATAAGTGTTGCCTATATTTGGCCACAAATTAACTAAATGGCAAAATAAATACTTTGACCTGATTATGAAAAACGCTGAGTAATCATGTTGTTACACTTCAACCTGAGGGAAACATGAATGCCTCAACTAATTTTGATGTACAATGGGTGATTTTGTTTTTCTAAAATTCCTCGCCGATTTACATTGTATTAATCTCAGTATTAATGCATTATTAGGACCATAGTTAGCTGAGTGGCAGGTCGGTCCCAACACACTCTCTGCCAGGCCTTACCTCAGCTGATTGAAGTCACTGAAGTGGACGTCTACACCATGTTTGTGCTGTTGCATAAAGTTCTAACAGACAGTCCAAGAAGTTTCAGAGTGTGATATTCTGTTATCTCTCTGTGTTATGCACCCACATGTTTTATAAATGCAACTTGCTAGCAAAGCTTGCTTGCATTAGTTAATAACCCTTGTGTAAATATGGTCACTTTTAGCTTCAAAAACCCAACATGGGAACAGCCACAGTTAAAGTTGAGGCTTCAGAACAGGAGTTCACAAACCCACGGGCGATGTCATGGTGGCCCCCTCCATCTTTTATATACAGACTATTGTTGGGACCAGTGGGAAAAGTCTGTGATCCATGAGCATTTAAAGCAACAAAATATTTTACAGCTAATGAAAACTTTGACCTGCTTGTCTCACCAGAGGAATAAAATAGATGAATACATTTAAAATAAATGCAGTGGAATAAACTATCCATGCGATCCAGTTAAGGGCAGTTGTTGTTACTGCATATTTATTTACAATCTTGTAGGTTGTGGATTAATGGAATAGAGCTGGTCCATCGGTTATCTGACTGTGCACTCAGACAAAAACTAAAAGCCTCTGTAATCTGGACTGAATTTCACAAGCGGGAGCTTCGGTCGCTCCTCTGGAATGTTAGCCGGCAGTAATTCAGCAGAGTATCCCTCGAATAAAACTGTCATAGGCAGCATTAGGAACCTCCACTGTGCTGCCTGTGCTTTAGACTCCTCCTCTGACACTGCTGTTCACGGCAGCCTGGCACAGTCACGAAAGCTGCTTCCATTGTTCCCTTAAGCAACGTGTGCCATTAGTGTTTGGAGACCTCTTGTGTCACACACCCTTTTGATAAACATCTTGCAGCTTGTCTCTGGTGTTATTTGTCAGAAGACATTTTGTAGCTAAGCATCTGCTTTCTTTAATTTCACTTCAGTGTCCATGAGGGTTAGAAAGAGCTTTCTCTCTGCAGTACCACGTTACTGTAGTTATTGTTACACTGAGGACCGATTTTCCATAACTTGCCTGTAGCCTTTTCCAGTTAACTCATTATAAGATATCAATAAAGCATTAATATGCAGTATGAGCCCATCTGTACATATTTCCATATGACACTGGCTTTCACACAAATATCAGAAACCTGACTGTCAGTGCCAACCTCCCTAATCAAAGGCATCTTATTACAGCGGTTTTACCTTTCAATTCTGGCAAGAAAAATGCAGTCTTACTCAATTTTTGACAGGCAATCGCTAAAAATACTCGGTAACCAGTATTGATCCTGTGGCAACAGCGTATGTGAGCCACGCATTCAGTGCCTAAGGATTTAAATCAAAGAGCGACATTAACTTAGTAGCTGGATATCAGATGGATGAGAGGCGCTCCTGACATGCAGATGTCCGGCGTGTTGTGGGGCTGCATTTGGTCATCATGGTGATCTGGGTGCTGAAGTTGTTGCCGTTGCTGCCCATGGAGGGCTGCTGGTACTTAGTATCAGCACCCAGAAACCTCTGCAGCATCCATCTGCGCCACTTACGCTTAATCTCTGACTGCACCTGCAGAACAAGCAGAGAGGTAGACAAACAGAATGAGGAGCATCGTTAAAGCAGGCATAAAACACAGGATTTAGCTAATTTATCTTAAAGAGCTTTGTTTTGTTAGAATTTACTCACCTCTCCATTTAGAAAGCAGTACAAGACAGCAACCACAAAACCCTGTTGAAGAAATGGGGAAAACACACACACACACACACACACGCACACACGCACACACACACACACGCACGCACGCACGCACGCACACACACACACACACACACACACACGCACACACACGTACGCACACACACGCACGCACACACACGGACTCACACA
>VOQK01037764.1:14943-29516 GCA_015052645.1 Benitochromis conjunctus
TATTTCTCATTAACGGTGTGTCAAATGAAGCTGACTGGGGGAAGCACATTTGTAGCTTCATCATATAACAGTATTGTGTCGGGCTTGTCACAGTTTGTAAAAGCCACACACTTTGTATTGTGCCTGCTCTACCGGTCTGTGTTTGAAATATTCATTGAGTCCGTTAAGGTGATATGCAACCTGTAGCTAGCTGAAGGCACCAATCACCAATGCTCTCAAACAGGCCTGTCGTACCCATGGCATGCCCTGTGGTTTGCATTTTAAACCTTTCAGTTTGACATTGTGGCTGTGGCTGTCTTGGTGCCACACGTTCTAATGTGTTAGCTAATCTTGGCAAAGTTCGTTAGCAAGACCCCAGTCAAACAGGTGAAGAGACTGGTGGGTGCCTACCTGGCAACCACTGGTTGCTAGGGAAAAATGTGCAGTCACTGTGAAATTGATTGCTAAAGCTTCAGTCCCACACGCCTAGAGCCTGATCAGTGACCCCCTCGTGACCACCAGTCGCTAAGGAAAGCTTTGTATTCCAGTTTTTATGGCGAGTGATTGTTGGAGGTTGCTGGCCAAAAGCCTCAAAAAAAGTAATGCATAATATTTTGCTAGATACTTTACAGTACACTAAGTTACATTACTTTCACAACCTGAAACGTAATGTCGCTTCCTGTTTGAACACAATCCATCCATCCATTCGCTTCCGCTTATCCTTTTCAGGGTCGCAGGAGGCGCTGGAGCCTATCCCAGCTGTCTTAGCGCGAGAGGCAGGGTACACCCTGGACAGGTCGCCAGTCTGTTGCAGGGCTAACACAAAGTCAGACAACCATTTGCACTCACATTCACACCTATGGGTAATAATAAATTCAGTGTTTCCAGTTAACCTGTCCCCACAAACTGCATGGCTTTGGACTGGCGGGAGGAAGCCAGAGTCCCCGATGAGAACCCACGCAAACTCCACACAGAAAGACCCCGGCCTGATGGCGGAATTGAACTCGGGACCTTCTTGCTGTGAGGAAACAGTGCTAACCATCGTGCCACCAACCTGTCTGAACCCAAAGCGATGAAAACCAGCTCAAAGAGACTTCAAAGTGATTACCAGTGTAGAAACATGTACAGCTAGTAATGGAGACTAGTAACAGAGAGCGTGACCTGAAACGCATTGTGACATAATTACCAGTTAAAAATATAAACCTGAAGCCACCGTCCCACATGCTGACACAAATATCTGTGCTAATGAGGGCAAACATATGAGCTTTCTTTCAGTGTTTACATTTGAATACAAAACTGACAAAACAAAAAAGCCAGAAAAAAGAGACGCAGTCATTCTACTTTAGAAACAAGCACAGTTAGAAATGGAGGCAACAATGATGCAAGCCTGACTGCTCATCATTGATTTTGTTACCTGTTGAAGATCAGGGACTGGGGTCGGCACACACTCAGCTGTACCGCGTGTCATGAACCTGTGTCAGTACCCAGCCTTCATTTATAGTAGGTTCACAACTATAATGCAACTTTAAGGCCTAATACAGTTTAGATGGGTAAGCTCTAAAATTAAAACCAAAAAAACACCTCCTGTGCAGCAGTTTTTAACATGTTTTTTTCTTAATTGTTCTTAAATGAATCATTTTAACATGAGAGTCCATGAGTAGTGCCTCAATTTTGTAGCCAGTCTCAAGTGGCCATTTAGAAATTGCAGTTTATGATACCGTCACAGGTTCTCAGTTAGTATAACCTCAGAAAAAGCATAATTAAAGGAAGGGGTAAAAATGAAGCATATTTTACCTTCCAATGGGCCTTAAAACACTCGTTTTTGCCAATTAGTGAGATAAAAAGAATCCACGCTGTCCTCCAAGCATTACTATGTCAGCTCGGTTGCCTACCAATGTAAGAAAGAAAAAATGCCATTTGGTCTGAAACATTTTAAGAAGGGTAAACACTTCAAACTGGTTTCAAAATTGTTGCTTTTCTGCTCTACGATGTCACTCCATTAGCTGCGAGCTCTGCTGCTTTGTCACTGCAAAATGTACTTAGGCTGAGTACACTGAGTGTACATGTGTTTCATGCTTTTTGCTAGCAACATTTTTTTAATCTGAAACTATAAACAGGCAGCCGTTAAACTACTGAAACTACATTGTGCCATTTACCTTAAAAAAGAGCCTTTAAACAGCAGTGGCATACAAAACTGGGTGAGTTGTGTGTGTTTGATAGAGGAAAACAGATGCAGACAAAGAAAATGAACATGGGAACAGATAAAGCAGACTAGTGTACGTATTTACACCATTCAGCCATTTTCCTTTGACTCCAATCTAGTCTGAGCTTCACATCGCAACACACAAGCATGAGAGCGCTATAGATGTTCTTATCTAACCCTTTGCAAGAAAATATCAAATTATTCTAGTAATTGATCCATTCAATTTCACTGCAAACAGAGATTTCTATTATAGCTGTGGTACTTGATATCAACAATACTGGGTTGCACCAAACAATTTCTAATCTGTTTCATTTATAATTTTGTATAAACAAAGACATTTGGTTCTGATTGGGTAACTGAAAAATCCTTAATTGTATCTTGTTACAGTATGGTTGAATAAGCCAAAACATCGGGATGTAACACTGAGTAAATTCTGGTCTTTGCAGGGATCAAATCGGCAAGCCTCCAGTCATGCAGCTAATCTCTAATCACCCTGTCGCCTTGCCACCTGCTCGCCTCAGTATGTAGGCTTTATATTTATGTTTGCAAACCACAATAGAAGTTGACTGATGGAATTACTTATAGAGGCATGTTTTCAGTTAACGTGTTAATCTCATGTTGTTAAGAGCTGAAAATAATGGGACAAGCTATGCAGATTCATTACCAGTCATAAAGTGCTCATGTTTTCCATCTTATTGTACTGTAGGCCTATAGTGTGTGTGTGTGTGTGTGTGTGTGCGCGCGGCCGTGTGTGCATGCAAGACAGACCTCTTTCTCTTCACTGCCTAAAGCTTGATAAACTGTGAGGTTGCCGTGGCAACCGCTCTTCACAGGCACTCAGATCAGTGGCCTTCTTTTGCGATAGCTACAGAGCCTGTAAGACTGCACATGAAGAATTGCAGTATTCCCAGTTGCCGAATGCTCCAAGCAACTTAGCCATTACTTTTTAACTGTTTCACTAATTCTGCTGTGCAGTTATCAAGACAAGGCTTGTCAGCAATATTGTTTCAAGACAAAAAAGGGGAATTCAGTTACCTGTTTTGGCAGAGCGTCAGATTTTTTTGCATCTTTTCTCTTTCTTTCTTTATTTAGATGAAGCTTCTATAACATATCTACATTATAAAAGTGTTAAAGTGTTTGTAGGAATCCTGCTAAGCAGACAGATGACTATAGGCTACCCTCTGAGTCCCAGTAGATCCTTATATTAAATGGTACGCACAGGGGTGCTGTGTAAGGGGTGCTCGACTGCCTCCGTGTGTTTATGCATTTAAATTTGATCACTCTCTATCACTTTTTTTATGTGTGTGTAAATCTGAATTTCTGGGTCATATGTTTGGAACAGGAGAATGGCACTGATCTACACAGGAAGACATCAAATTTTCACAAGAAGTAAAAATAGAAAATAAAGCTCTACAAGCAGGGGCTTCTTGCGGCACTGCTAGGAGCAACAGTGCCCCCGCCTGGTGGCTGACTGTTTAAAATAAAATAAATAAAATAAAATAAAAATACAAACACAGTTAAGTTGTTGCTGGAGGAACTGAGTTACATTTAGACCATACTGAACACAAAAAGCATTATCTCCATCCTCCGTAAACAATAGGATTATGCCAAAACAGCAAAGGGCACGAGGCAGTAACTAGCATTTATAGCTCTGATGTGTCTATAGACAAGTTACAATGGACCTGAGGTCAAAAGATTAGCTTTTACCTACCAAATTAATGTTCCACACCACAGGATAATAAACAGGCAGGCACATTTGAGAAATCTCTTGAATGAAGAATGAAGCCAATTTGTCAACATTTGCAAATCTTTCCATCTTGAAACATCTCCAGTACTTTTTTGAAGTGATAAATACACACTGGGACTTTCCTCCAAAATGAGGACCTTCTACATCTTTGTTGTTGCAGGATTCTCCCATAGATTTCACCTCAGGATGTTCTGAATGTCATACCTGCCTCATAAACTGATTATCATCAATAATATGTAAATGCAAAATCTATCTATCTATCTATCTATCTATCTATCTATCTATCTATCTATCTATCTATCTATCTATCTATCTATCTATCGCACATGTTTTACTCTTTTTGAGCACTTAAAGTGCTTTGATACTACAAGTCACCCTCGCCCTTTCAAACAGTTTTTTATTCTATGCATTTAATTCATTTTTATCTATTGCACACAGTCTCACATGATGATAGATTCACTGGGGGTAATTTGGGGTTAAGTCTCACGCTTTGGGTCTGGAGGAGCCAGAGACCGAAACACTGACCTTCTGATTGGCAGATGACCTGCTCTACCTCCTGAGCCACAGCTGCCCTGTGGTACATTAAATCAAAGCTACCTAATTTATGAATCAGTTTGAAATATTTATAAATTCCCACTGGCGGGAATTTGGAGTCATGTCTCTGTCTCCTTGTTCAATGTAAGTCTATAGTTCTTTTTTTCCCCGCACTAGCTCGTGAGAAATATCTGAAAGCAGGTACTTTTTTTTTAATAGAGTGATTTCCTTTTAAAACAGCTGCCCGCTGTTGCTTGAAACAAGGTTGATGAGAGTGGTGAGACTGAATCAAAATAGACTGCGAACCAGAGAAGCAAAAAATGAGCTGAAAGAGTCTGTAAAGCTCTGCAGGTGATAATTTGCATCCCTAAAAACGGCTCGTCTCACTTACAATTAGTCATGCAGTCTTAGTAATATGAAAACATTTATTATAACTGCTGTATAGTAGTTTTGTTTTTCAAAGTCGTACTAAAATTTACATCAACCGTGTAACCGTGCATGCAAAATTGCTAATGCTGAGGTAACCATGCAGCCAGTGATCTGCAGTCAGATGTGGGCGCTCGCTTAGCTTTTTACACTTCGTCAGAGATTTTGACGCCTCACCAATACTTCTACGGTGGGAACACTCCTTATTGATAGGATTTGGGTTACAGTAGTCTTATTCAAGAGGGTTGGAAGAATCCACGCAGCAGCTAGGGGCTACCAGTGGGGTTTATGGATGTGTGATCTACTTTTTGGATAGCTGAGGATAATCCTAAACTATTACGGAAGCTAAAGCTGCCTCGGTAAAATTGCCTTTGTGTTTGGTACTAGATGGGATTTGGAAGACATCACACAATAACACACACACACACATAGTATTGAATTTTACAACACAGGCGCAGAAACTCTTCATGTAGAGGAAAACTCTTACAAAATGAAATAGTGGAAATATATTGAATAGAAATGCTCTACATAGAGAACTGTGCAAAAATCACAAGCTACCCCGCTTTTCTTTATATTTTGCCAGGAAAATGGAAGCTAGATACAATGATTTATTTAAACGTGTGAAAACATACGTGGAAATGCAATATATAAAGGTAAGAACAGAGTAGGTACGCTATTGACAAAAGTCAGTATTTGGTGTGGCCATCTTTATTCTGAACTCTCTTTTTCTGGTAATTTCTTTAAGGAGTCTTCAGGAATAGTTCTCCAGGCTTCTTGAAGGAAACTTCTTTGGATGTCGGCTGGCTTTTTGATGCACTATGCAACATCATCTGTGTTGCATGGTGATTGCAGAGTGTTGTAAAGTCTGACAGTACATTTTTGTGTTCATAATGCCATAAGGTTTGACAAAGACCCCAACACCACTGGCTGAAATTCGGCCCCAAACCATGACAGACCTCCACTTTGTTTTACAGATGACTGTAGACACTCACATACTGATAGCAATTTGAGACAGAAATCTCACATTTGGCTGACTCCATAAGAGCTGTTCCCACTTATTTTCAGTCCAGTACTTGTGCCTGCACTTCCTGTTTCCCTGACTTAAGATGGGCTTCTTGACAGCCACCCTTCCACTGGGACCATTTCTGATGAGTAGATGAACAGTAGATGGATCAACCAAAGGCCAGACGCAACCGTCAGGTCCTCTGTCAGAGCTTAAGTGGACATGCCTTTCAGATATCTGCAGATATAGATAGTTTTTCAGGCCTGCCACCTCTTCTTTTGTCCTCCACTTGTCCAGTTTCCTCTTTTTTTTTTTTAAGGACACTGCACATCATGCCAAGAGATGTCAAGGTTTTACCAGAGAAAAACTTTAAAGGACCTCCAGAAAGCCTGAGAGAACTATTGCTCCAGAAATACAACTGAGTAAAAAAAAAAAACAATGCTCACCTTCTGTCTCTATTTTACATTTTGATTAAATGCATGTTCACATAGGACCACTAGTACCAAATAATGTAGCAAATAAGCCAAGATTTTTATAAGACACTTTTAAAGGTTTACAAGATTTGGAATTCAGCTGTCAGGTGAGCGTTTGCATTGCTTTCATCAGTGAAAAATTCTAGCGTTTGGGCATCATCATCCCCACAAGTGGATAACATCCACTTTTAGCTGTCTGTGTTATGCCCTCCACCATTCATTATCTCTTACCGGCCTAGTTTAAATTAAATAAGGATTATTTTGAATCATGCAACGCTCCAGTAGACTCAAAGAATTAAAATATGAAGCTAGAAATGAACATAATAGGTCCCTTTGAGTGTTCATTAACTAATAGTATGCATTAGCTTTGTTAAGTTGTTAACAAATACACCACATAACAATTATGTCTGCTTACAACAGCATTAAAGTTTGGTATACCAATTTATTAACAACCAGTACAGCAGAGGTAAGCTCCTTGTGGCTGCTCCTTTATTCACAAGGGGTCGCAACAACAGGCAGTTCGATTTGGCAGAGCTTCCGGACACAATCCCAAATATGAAATGTTGTGAAATTTTTCAAAATGGTAAATAAGGGAAGTCAAAGTCTGAAACTTGTCCTGTTCAGCGTCGCAGAGGCCGGACGTCTATACCAGCCCTTAAAAAGTTCAGAAACGCTGTACTTGCTGCAGCTCTCTCAGCTCCAAGGAAACCACAGTGGTCACTAAACTGACACAGGCACTGAGGAACAAACCTAATTATACCGTTAACAGTAAAGTTGTTGCATTAATTTACTACAAACAAAACAGCAGCTCTATCAGAACAACTCTCTTTGAAAGTACAGCACAATGTAGACTTTCGTCAATATATGTGAGATCAAATAAATAAATAAACATACTTTTATGTCTTTTACCTTTTTTCTGTGGAATTGCTCTTTTATGCACAAAAAGAAGCTACAAAAATAAAATAACATGTAAACACCTCTCTGCATGTAATTTCTACTTATTGTTAATCTCTGGTTCTCTTCCTTTGTACTGTCTTCCATACGTGGTTGCAGCAGATGGCTTCCCCTAACTTCGCCTGGTTCTGCTGGAGGTTTCTTCCTGTTAAAAGGGAGTTTTTCCTTCCCACTGTCGCCAAAGTGTTTTCTCATAGAGGATCATATGATTGTTGGGGTTTTCTATGTTTTCCTTGTACTATTGTAGGGTCTTTACCTTCCAATATAAAGAAAGCACTTTGAGGCAACCGTTGTTGTGATTTTTCACCATATAAATATAATTGAATGGAATCAAATAAAAATATACTGATATAGGATACAAATGCTGATGCTGACTGTTGTAGAATCTCAAATTGAAAATCATATTGCAAACTTATACCTTTGCAGTCTTTAAAATGACAGTACATCCTTCATTAGCATTAAACAGACTCCTAAAATGGTGACCTGCAGTCATTCAGTAGAAATAGAAACTCTGTGCTTCAAACAAACATTGAGCATGAAACAGCCTTCAGCATGGAAATCTCACTTTCACCAGCTGACTTCAGTTTCTGTTTATACAAAAGTCCCTTAGAGGCTTCAACCAGTGCTGCTATTCAAAGTCATAGCAATAACACAGCATGACAGTGCACCACTTATTATAATATGATCATAACATGTGCCGTTATTCTGATCTTTCTGGGATAATACTAATGTTTTCAGTGGGGCACCGTGCTCTGCCGTTTTTCTGGAGGAGCTAAAAATTTGCTTTTAAATCATCCCCTGAAAACATGGCACAGCTACTCAAGTGCAGAGCAACAACATTGCCTAATAATGTTGGAGAGCATGGCAACAAGCTCATCTGGTAAGATTGTGATTTTTGTATTTATTTATATTATTTATCTTTCTTTTTTTTTTTTATGTGAGATCCACAGAAGACTAACCGCGGGTGTTATGTCAGGTTCTAAGCCCTCTGGAGGAGTCAAGAAGTGACAAGGTGTGCCCACTTGATAATGTCAGTGATATAACCAGTCTCTCACCCACTCGCTTTATGTAAGCCTTGCTTTTGTGTATCTTAAATTAGAAGGGCATTTCATGTGATCATGCAGGGCTCTTCAAAAACCAATCCACTTTATGTTCTCCTCTAAATTACCTGATCAATCATTCACTAATTCTCTTCTTCACTTGAGACTAAACCAGCTCCCCTTGCTAATCTGAAATCTGTATCATCTACGGTGTCACACATGTGACAGTGCTCTCCTAAGTCCCTCTCAGCTGTGCTCAGGTTAGTAAGGAAGTATGCAAATCTCCTGAAAAGAAGCCATAATTATCTGCTTGTTACAACTTTAGATGCAAGTGGTTAGCACAATTTGATTTCAGCGTGCAATGAGTTAACAGTCAAAAAAACATTATTTCTGTTTTTAGGAATGTTTAAATGTTTCCTCTATTTAAAATCCAGAGCTGCTGGAGCACTTTAATGTGCCAACACATTATGTTTATCTATCCTCAAAATGTCAACATCCACTGCATAGCCTTCTCTGTGAGCTGAACAAATACTGGTGCCAGGATCTCAGCACTGTGCCAGGCATATTTTAATATTTAGTAAACACTGTCCTCTAGTGCTCACACTCAAGCACACACCACATGTTCATGTAACCTGTTGTTGTACTGAAAACATTTCTTTCGTTTTCATCTTTTAAAACACTGTGAAGAGGCTTTCTAAAATCTGTCCAACCCTATTTAATGTATTTAATCTATTCGATGAGAGGTTGCCTCTTAGATTTTTATAACAAAAGCTGCATTGACCTCTTGTGCCTGCCCCAATCCTCTACATTATGCATAAAAGAGCAAAAAACAGACTAAAATGTCTGTGGCCATGGTTTTATTATCAGCTACCCTCAGATGGCTTTTAGTCGGGCTGGTATAGTCTGTGTAATGAGGCATGGCACAATTACAGAGTGAGTGGCAGTAAAAAGGAGGCGATGGCCAGTCCCTCCTCCTCCAAATGACCAGATCAGTCATTCACTACTAGCTGATTTGGTGAAGTCATGTCAGCACAAGGTTAGGCTGTTCTGATCTCCTAAATAACAGGAGGTGACGTGGATCTTGACAAAGAGACAACAAATTTGCAATCATCTTGTCAACCAACTCTTGAAAGCCTGCAGGATATTAGAGATGTAAATAGGACATAATGGTGGCATTATGATTGTGTTCATTCTGCTCTGCTTTTGATGGCAGTGTCTTTTCTCTGCAATTCAACACCATCTGGCTAAATTAGTGTAAGCGGGAGAACCGGAGCCAGGAGTAGTTAGGACAACCAGTCCTTTGTTAGGAGGCAATCATGGTTTTTGGCTACTTGCACATCCCATTTGTCAAAACTCAGATTCAAAATTTGGGACGGATCAGACCGTTTCATCTATTCACAGGGCCATATCTCTCCGTCCGCACACTTGTAAAAAATTTACAAAAATATGTTAATATTAAACAGTCAAGCCATCTAAATATTTGTTTTTCCAAAATGGCACAGAGTGTTCCACGTGACAGGGGAGGTGAACTTTAAGTTCATTCATGGTGCCATTGTTTACTGACATGTGCAAACACTCGTTTTGGGTCAGTTTACCAGACAAATAGAGCAGATCATACAGACCTTGCAAATATCTTTCTCTTCCAGCAAAAAAGTCCCCAAATTTGCATTTATAAGCCAGTTTACTGACTCCAAAACTCGCCCATAGCATTTAGTGCTATGAAAAACAGGGTACACTCACAGCCAGCTTTGTTGATTAGATTTCTATCTATTCAAATATCTAATCAGCCAATCATATGGCAGCAGCTCAGTGTATTTAGGCATGTAGACTTGGTCAAGACAACCTGCTGAAGTCCAAACTGAGCATCTGAATGAGAAAGAAAGGCGTTTTAAGTTACTTTCAACATGGCATGGTGGTTGGTGCCATATGGGCTGGTCTGAGTATTTCAGAAACTTGCGATCTACTGTGATTTTCCCACACAACCATCTCCAGGGTTTACAGAAAATAGTCTGAAAATGAATAAATGTTCAGTGAGCAGTAATTTAGCATGGACAGACAGCTTTGAGCTGATTGTAATTGAACTGTAATTAAACTAACTTGTTCCAACCAAGGTATGCAGAAGAGCATCTCTGAATTCACAACATATGAAAGCAGCTGCGGTTCAGCAGCAGAAGACCACACTGGGTGCCACTCCTGTAAAAGCTAAGAAAAGGAAGCTGCTTCATGTCCCAAAGCTCATATCAACTCAATCTGGCTTCTTTAAATGCCCTCTACAGTCACCAGATTTCAGTCCAATAGGACACCTTTGGGATGTGGTGTTCATCATGGATGTGCAGCAGATAATTTGTGCACTATTATGCCAATATGGACCAAAATCTCTGAGCAACGTTTCCAGCATCTTGTGAACTCTATGCCAGAAAGAAGTCAAAAGACAGCGTCCAACGTGGTACTAGCGATGTGTACCTTACATACCAGCTAATTTTGTTAGGTTTTCTGCTTTGTTCACATCATCTTCTGTTATTATATAAGAAACAATGATGTCTTATTTTAATAAGACATCATTAATTCTTATACAATGTGTTGCAGTTGCTTTTTCAAACACAGCCAGAGAGTGCTGCACAGCTGTCATCAAATATGGTTAAGACTCCAACTATAAGTTAATTTAAAACAGAAGATTTCCAGGGATTTCATCAGTACTGATCACACTCTTACTTAGCACTGCTGAGAGTCGTTTCAATAAGCGTGACTTATGCCTCCGTTACTGTGATGGCATATGTGAGATATTTGGTTATATTGCAAATTATATTTAATCAAGAGACAGAGGAGCTGCAGCTACTGTGTAACTACAGTTTAGCCACTTAAATGTAGAAATAGAAATACGATTCGACACGTTGCTGGATGCACAAACATTTATTGTAGCAGAATCAGAAAAAACAAAGTGTAACTCAAGCACAGTGGGCATGCTCATAGGCACGAATTCACACAGTTCAGTTGATGGTGTTCAAATAATAACATGCATTCGAATGAATAAATCAGGACCTTTACAGGTTATTTCCAAACTGGTGACATCTAACAGATTGCTGATACATTTTTCATGCTCCTCAGTTTCATCACTGTGGTGAGCTTTTGGTCGCGTTGTTATCACTGTGAGATGAGGCATCTGGCTCCCATCTGTGCTCTGATGTCCTCCTGCAACAGAAAACAGATTTTAGAAAGTAAGCAAAAATGGCACAGCTCCTCATTTGTTCTTTTCACAAAAATTAACCAACTGCCACACACACAGATCAATGCTAACACACAAGGATTAACATAAAAAGACTCAGCCGATTACAGTGAACCTGCAGTTTTCCTAATCAGACATGTTTAGTTTGCTTACACGCTTTTAGGCTTGTTCGTTTCTTTCTGCGTTTTCCTCACGAAAACTGGTAGCCACAAACGGAAGTGGAACAGCCTGACGAGAGACTGTATACTTTTGACGAAACAGAAGAAAGGACACATCAGTGAAAATGATTAGCTATGGTTTATGAAGTGTAAGGATGTACACATATATAAATTGTATGTAGTCAATGTTTCCTGTAAAACCTTTGGAAATTTGACGGTCACGTCAATGCTGTCGGATGAGGCAGGTACAATTAATGCAGAAACCTCCTGGTTGGCATTGCTCTCACATGTCTGGTTGAAGCCGGAAAGTAAAGCCATGCCTGGGATGTATCTTTCCATACTGGAATGGATAAAATCCATTAACACAGAAAACATTTCAAGCAGGTTGGTTGAGAAGGTGATAAGAATTCTTCTCTGTTCATGATAATCATTTAACTTCTCACAGCTTTTATTTCTTGGTAGATGTTGGACATTTGATAAAAACTGGAGGCTCACCTGGAGCAGTAATTCACCATATCTTCTGGGACATTGGCCCACTGTACTTTGGCTGCAAGTGTTGCCCTGGAAGCAGAGGACCGTGCAGCAGTAGCCGTCGCTGATATTTCATAGGGCTTACATTGAGCTCCCCAACTAATCTTTGCCTAGAACAAACACAATCGGATCAATGTCGAAGCACCACTCCACAAACAAACACACGGCTTTGGCGCTTTCTTTGTAAAATATGACACATTTAAAAACAGGGAAAAGTATGTGATGAAAAAATAAGGACATCATTATCTACTCCAAGATTTCATACGTTCAGCTTCTTAAAAGTCTGCTACTTCTTAATGCCATACTATTGCAATATTACTCTTTAAAACTTAGCATTAAAAAGTGGCATGCCATTGCTTGTTAACTGATCACTATTGTCTAGAGATCAAGAATATAGGAACATAATAGCTTCAGAATAAATTACACCAGCCTTTTTTTTTATGTAACTAAACAATATTTCCCCCAGTGATTTAAGGAGGCCGTGGACATGAATAAAAAACATGCTAAACCTTAGTTACTGGGATAATGATTGCGACCAGGACACATTAGCCGCTGATACCATGCCATTAAATGAAGTCCTTGCAGTTTACACATCAAATTAAACATAAATCACGCAGAAAATCTTGCTTTCATAAGTTTTCTACCTTTACATTAGAAGAAAATTGCGTAGCAGACTGTGCGGAAGCGTCGACGCACATCTTCCAGTTGGCAGCGTTTCCAACATGGGACACAATCATTTGGGCCCTCAGAGTGTCTCCTTCGGATGGGTTGTACAGGGTTACATCAAAACCCTCAAGGTTCTGGTTACCACTCATGGCGATGGCTTTGATGCTGACCACAGGTTGAGGTGCTGTGGCCTAACATGTGAGACAGAAAACAAGCCTTTGCTTATTTTATATTAATCATCTTATATCTTAAATTTATAATAATGCCAAAGTGAATGTGCATATTGTAGATGGGTGAAATGGATAGATTTAAACTGCTAGAGGCAACTTACGTAGTGTTTTTTGCTAAATCAATGTATACATATCTGTTACATACATTATACTATTTTTAGTGCATGTCAGATTAAAAACGGGGGATAGTCTGTATTTGCTCTATTTAACATACATCCAACATGATTTCTTGGCTGTTGCGGGTTTCTCGTTCATTTGATGCGGAATTTGATTGCTCCTGGGATGTTCCCTGTAAACACAACATGGGAAAAGGAAAATTTTAAGTGTTAAAAGACGGGAAGAAGTGATGCAGATGTAACATTACAGAAGTGTTCAAATACCTTGGAAATCCTCCTCATAGTCTCAAACAGATGGCGGATGGTCATTGGATGACTGGTGGGGTTGCCATTAACCTCCATGTGGATTTTCTCAACAGCTTTGGTCGCCTCAGCTAAAAAAGTGCATCAGCGTTACATGACCTAACACAGGCTTTGTTGTTGGTTATTTGTGTGCAAAAGACATTTAAAAGTAGTTGTGCGTCGCATGTGAGTGAAGAAGCACGACATAAAAGTCATCTGTGCATATGGTGTGCTGAACTTGCTGTGCATACTTGGGACTACTTTGATTGCCGCGCGGGTGTATCCCATTATAGAGTAGAGGGGGTATTCGTTGTAAAAATACTGTCTCCTGATTTCATAGTCCACACAGACACCCACTCCATAAATGCTGCTCTTGGCACACATATTTGCCTTTGCATTCCAGTTGTTTGGTGTTGACTGCTGTTTGAAGGAAAAACAAAAATCAAGAAGAAGAAGTTATTGTAAGTCTTAATTAAATTAATGTGTAACAGAAATCTTCCAAAGGTGTTGGCTGTACCTGTTGGGAGTTATTTTCATCAGGTATCATTGGTGTCATTTTAGGAGATTCTGGATCTCCAATGTTCCTTGAGACTGCATACAGATTGGAGCTGTAAAAAGGAAAAGTCTGATTTATTTAATATATTGGTTGGTTCCAAAACCCTCCAGATTTACTTCTTGATGAATGTGTTCAGATTTTAAAGGACTATACTGAATGAAAAGCACTCATTCTTGTTTTTTAGCTCCTGTGAGTTCCAGTATAGGCTGCAGCATGCAAGAGGCCCTGCTGACTAATTTATATAAACTAGAAGGAAACACATTGCTATGCTATAGACATATCTTTTGCCACTTGGTGCAATATTTCGAAAACATAATGTTCCTTTCCATCTATATGCCGATGACTGCCAACTTTATTTACCGCTTAGTCCCTCTGATACTCTCCCATGTCGACCCCTGCTTGACTGTATTAGTGATGTTAAAGCTTGGATGGCCAAAAACCTTTTAAATTTT
>VOQK01037778.1:3999-29631 GCA_015052645.1 Benitochromis conjunctus
TATGTGTGCAAGGAAAATGGGTGTGAGTGTGTGATTGCTAATCTCTCACCAGCAACACTCCCATAAGAGCCCCTTCCAGAAGGCCTGGTGACATATATAGAATAGCAGGAAGGGGGGACATCCGAGTGAGGCTTTTGGAATTTTGCCATTACATGCGACTTTGGATGCTCCTGCGCTCCCACATATGTCATTTGAAAGAATAGAAGCAAGGTAATGGAAAACAATCTGTCCTTTGAGGTCAGCTAATTTATACGCTTCCTAAAAATGAGACATGCACATGCCAAATGTGTGAAAGCAAAGGTGGATTTATTAGGTCTGAAAAATAACGTATTCAAAGATATAAAAGGCCTGGCACATTCTGGGAAACAAACTGGCATCTTACCTATGATACTGTGTCCTTATCTTAGTTGAAAACACACCCAGAGGCAGTGAAGACAGAGTGTGTGGGAGACTGACAGAAAGACAGAAAGTCATAAAGAGAAAGAGTACTCCAGTGTGCTATGTGTAGTGAACTGTGAGTGGCCTCTTGGTTGGTAGACCATAAGAGTCTGCTCTGCTCAATATCTGTTTACTACTCCCCAACACCTTGGCAAGGCTCCACACAACATAGCTGCAACCATTTAAAGTGCATAAAAACACAGGTGTATGCACACATTTTCACTGCAAGAGATAAAGCCCTATACAGAGACAAAGCAGAGCTATAAAACTCTTTTTATGTTGGGAGTTCTTGTAGCTAAGAGCAAACACCTATATTATGCTGTACAGCATATGATTTTGAAAGATCCTATTCCATCACTCAGTGAATTACGTTATGGTTTCTGTCCAGGCTTCCACTTGGGTTTTAGAATATTCTATTAGGCATGGCGGTGTTTGTTCCCTGGCACTGAGTTAGTTCTGATGGCGCTGATGGTGGTCAAATCCAGATGTGAGGCATGTAGTCCTCTGGTCGTGTAGACTAAACCTGTGGAGAGAAGAGCTCCAGTCCTCCATTGGCTCACTGCTCCACAGCAGGGCTGTTGCCCATATGTGAATCTTCCAGCATGGGCAGTAACACAAAAGGTGACAAAAACTTGTCGATAAGGCAGGTTACGTGTCAGGGAGGAGTGGGCATGTGAGTGTCAGTTAACTCTTCTCTGTGTTTTTGTTGTAGTGAACCCCCAAAACCTTACAGTACAGTGTGCATGCATTCAGGGCAGAACTGGAGAATTTAATAATAATTTGTCAGAATTCCTGAAATGATTGGGATTTCAGAGAAATGGAAATCTTAAATAATTTTTAAAATCCTTAAAAGGTCTTTATATACATGGCATGAATAATTTCTCCAGCTTCATTTGCCTGCAAAACAAAATACTTTTGTCATGTGACTTGTTATGTAAATGTTATGACCAGATAGTGTCAGATATGTCCTGAAAATTCTTGGTATTTACTTTATCATTCCATAATGACAAATGATGACTTTCCACCCATTTTCTGAGCCAGTTCCTGTTTGGCATCACGGGGAAATCCCAACCTCACAACAAAAATTGCTACGGTTTAGGCTTGTCTTTGTTTCAGGCCTGAACATCGGTGTCGGCTGCATGAAAGGAACACTAGTAGCTGCCACAGTGACTTAACACAAAAGAAGCACTAAAAGTCAAAGGCTCTTTCTACATCAATCCTCAAAATGCATGCTTATTCGTTAAAAGCCCAGAATAGTTAGGAGCTGCACAGTTAGCGCAACTTTCACAGTGTCTTAAATTGCCCTAAGAACTGTGTTAAAGCACAATCAGCAGCTTTCATCCCTCTGCACATAAACATTTCCTTCCTCTTAACAATTTGTTCCTATCTCTAACTTCCTGCTTGGCTTCTGTCCTCATGCCAGCCATCCCTAAGAGCGATATATGATATCATATCTCAATTATGACTCTGTAATTTCAGCTATTATGCTACACAAGAAAGTGTTGTCCCTAGGGGGGACATCCCTATGTCAAATGTCCACCATGAGGTCAGACGCTCTCCTAAACTGACAGCAAAATGACAATTCTGGCCACAGATAAAGTAGAAAGTGACCCTGCAGTTTCCGGTAAGCACGTTGCCACTAAGTCAGAGGTGGTAGATGGGAGAGAAAAATCACCTCTAGTGTAAATAGACATCCCTGGGCTTCCATCTTACCACCTCTGTGTCCTCATCACCCACACAATGTTACCTCTGCATGCTTCCAACACCCCTGCCATTGTACTGTAACCCTAATGTCTTCTTTTCTTTTCTTTCCTGTCCTTGGATTTGGGGGTTTTGGAATGGTGAAAACGATACAGGAGACATTCAAGTCTTTGGCTGCTGTTCAGAGTCGGGGCCTCCGTCTGCGCTGGGAGAAAGCTTCTGTTGTATTGCTGCCCTTCACTCTGTCGGGCTATGTGCTTGTTTTTGCGCACTGAGGCTGCCTTTACAGGTGAAAGGCAGCCAGTGGATTTCAGGGAGGTCTGACTGTAAAACAGGTAGAGTGCAGACTTCTTCTCTGATCTGCCTCCCACTGGGAAGAATCTTGTTGCCTTACCAGCCCCAGGACATTTGGCGATGGAGAAATATTTTCATAACTGATTGTGTGTGTGTTTGTGATAGAGAAAGTGAGAGAAAAGGAGAACTAGGGTGACATATTCTCCAAATTGACATGGGTAAAATGCAGCTGCTCGATAACCCCCACCCTTTAGCTCTCCTGTGCTTCTCTCCCTCATTGGAGAGTATTTGTATTTCATACCAGAGATATAGGGAGCAGGACTGGAATGTGCCGGGCTTTGGCTTCTGAGTGAAAGGCGCTGTAATACTTTTGACACTAATCACAGAGTTCACATATTGGTTTGATTTCTGCAGATTAAGCTCTAATGGCCAAACACTCTCAGGGTTAATCAATGTGTGAGTAGATGGGGTAGGTCTGGGGCCACGTGGAGTACATGGCGTTGGATCTATGTTTGAGAATAGCCGCTCATGGAAAAACGTGCGGCGACAGTGAAACTAACTGGTTGATCCCAGTTTACTACCTGGGATGAGGAGGATAAAAAGTGAGGGAAGAGCTGGTAATGTGCCGTGGACCGACCTGTTCCCTGACAGAGACACAGCTGGATGTACAGAATGCTAATGGGCCGGGAGTGAAGAGACTCCAGCTGGCTCCGCAGGAATAAGAAGACCACTACAGTGCCTCCCATAAAGTAAAGGTCATGGGTTCAGTCTGAGTTTCTCTGTAAAAGAGCATAAAACAAAATCCCTTACAAGAAAAAAACTGCAGCATAAAGAAAAAAAAAAATAGACAGTACTACTCAAGAAAAAAGCCCTTAATCTTAGTTTGTTTTGTGTTTTTCACATGCGTGTTGATGACAGATTTAGGGTTAAGTTTATAAGTCTCTACTGTGTATTAGCTTTAGCAATAAAATGATAACATTGTCTCTTGAGAAAAGATACGATCCAGTAACATATACTCCAAAACTTTACCACTCTTTCCAAACCAACCTGGCCTGTTGTGGTAGAGGTTTGGACACTGCGTCTGCCCGAATGTGGGCTTTAAACACCAGAGAGAAAGCAAACATTTCAGAGAATGTCATATGGTTAGCATGATGAAAAATATACAGCTTGGCAGCGCAGACCAGCATGACCACGAGCCAAGGAAAGCACAAATAGAGAGTTAAAAAACGTTCACAGCCTTCTACTGTACTAAGATTTATCAATACTACCAATATCAGTGGGCCCTATATTTGAAATGCAGGAGACCAATCAGTTAAACTAATACGATTTTACCCATTTAGACTGAAAACTATGTTTGTCTACAGCCTGCCTTTGTCACACTGTGGTATTACTTCACTGTGGGTGCTTGGGAAAAGGAACGGGAATTTATTATAACATTTAAAAAAAATGTTAAGTATTGCAGTTATGAGAGGAAGGCCAGATTGTCTAAGCTGAAATAAAATAGGCAGCAAGCCTGCTGTGTGGCCTAGCTTCACTGAGAGAGTTTAAACAGATAATATGTCTTTCTCTTATGACTGATAAGCACACGCACAGTATACACACACACTCACACTCACTCACACACAACCTTCTTGTGGCATGCTGACTGTGTTTATCTCAGTCCAGACACCGGGTAATAAAGCACACTCGTTGTCAGCGCCAAGCCCAGCCGCGTGCTCTTCTTTGCCCGACAAACACAGACGCAGCTCGGGGAGAGAAGCTGGACCAAGGGCCCCCTCCGCTGGAGAGCCTGAAGAGGTTTGGCTGTTAGGCTGATGTGTGACAGCATGTGTTTACTTATTACGGTGCTGACTGTATCTTAAGTGACAGTGAGGCTTATCCATTAAGTTCGAGTACAGGTCCCAGAGAGATAAATAGCTGGATGGCCAAGTGCCACGAGGCCAATCTGAAATGCTTTGCTGCTAAAAAAAAAAAAAAGGAAAAGGTTTGTTGTGAAAGGAGATCACACTGATGAAATTTGTCTCCCTGCATCTTAATATAAATATTCAGTGCATTATTGAGAGAATGATACAATGAAGGTAGATGTCCTGTAGATGAATTACTTGCTTTTAGAGCACAGAGCAATACTCTATTTATTTTATATAATCTATATGTTTCATTTTTGATTGTATTTTATATGCTTTGCTTTATAATTCAGTGATGTCAAACCTTGTTGCATTAATGAATGTATAGCATTGTATACTGTACTTTTTAATAATTTAAAGTTCGTGTCCTTTCATAACGGTACTGATGTAAAACATTGCTGATGGAAGAGAGAAAATTTTGCATTGAGCGAATGTGCTATTCTCCTTTTCTTATATCTTATATAAGAACATTTTGTGTGCACTTTACATACATTATGATATATGAAACATTATGTTATTATTTTAACCCGCCTTTAAACGCAAGCATGCCTAACATGTGCTACCTGTTATGTCAGAGTGCCAACATTCATCGAACAAAATTTTAGCTGGATGGCCTTTGTCAGTATCAGGCTGGTGGGCTTGAACTCACTTGCGTGAATTTGTGGCTCACTTGAGGAAATAATTATAACAGATGCTTTTTGATGCAATATGTATTACATCACCAAACGTTGGTATAATGTGTACTTGTCCCCACAGAGACAGGTTGTGTGCATGAGCACTTGGTCATACATGTGCAGTTGTTTTGAAGTGGTGTTTATGTTAAGCTGTGATTAACACCATCCAGGTGCTCTTGCTGGCAGAGCTGTGCAGCCGCTGTTTTAGACACTCGCATATTTTCCCTCTGCCTGGGTCCAGTCAGCCATATTTACAGAGCTGGACGAGCCAACACGCTGAACTGCTGACCACCATTTATTCTTGGACTGTCTCGTAAACGATGCTCCTCCTTGGAAAGACAGTGCGCATGCACGAGGGAAGACTAGATGAGTGGGGGAGGAAGAATTCCAGAGTGACAAAGAGGGCAATTTGGTGTTTGAAATTGGACGGTGTAGGAAAGGGAGGCAGGCAATGGAAGAGAAAGGGGGAGAGGGTTTGGGACAGAGGAAACATAGGTGTATGTAGAGGTGAGGTGTGATGGTCTGTTTCATCAGGAATGAGTTGAAGATGGATGCTGTAGCCAATATTCAGACAGCGTTAAGCATTTAATTAACCCTATCTCCAGTGGTCTAGACAACAATTCCAGTCTCAAGCCTCACAGAGTACTGGTTCTATGAGACGAGCTGGATAGTGGATTAAATCTGTGTTCACCAGTGAATCAGAGCAGTATAGAATCAAAATACAGTTATAAGTACTGTTGGTGTGAATTGCCAGAGCAGTGTGTCTAAAAATATTTCTTCTGAATACACGTTAATGTATTAAAATGAAAAATGTGCAATAATAATTGGATCAAATAAAGAGAAATGTTCCTGTGCATGACATTTTGTGACAAAGTTAAGACTTGCACAAATAACTTATGAGCACATAAAGAAGACCTGCTCAAAGCATTGCTATTAAACATTTATGTGTAATTTGGTTTCATACTGAAGAAGAAGTCTGTGCATCCAGTACTGGTAGTGTACGAAGAAAGAAAGAAAATGTCAGGAAGTGAGGAAAAACAGGAGGGCAGGAACAGGTCTGTATAACACCATTATCCATATCATAGCAGAACGTTTGTACTGACATTACACAGTTATTAATATTTTTCATTTCTGACCTGGAAGATGCTGGATACAGATATGGGAAGTAGGACAGGAAGCAGTGATTCATTCTGAAAGAAAAAATAATAAAGGAGTTGTCAGAACAACTTCAGAAGAAAGCTGTTTTTTTTCACTAGCATGCTAAAAAAAAATTAAAATTGTGTATCCGTGGTGCAATCACTAACATTTATTTAAGTGAAACTCCTGTTCCACGTCAGTAAACTGAATTTTAGACAGTTTACTGGAAATCAAGCAGCTCTCATTAGTCATACAAGATGATTTAGTTTTAAAATTTGCACATTTGCAAAGATTGCGGATTGCGCTTATTTTAAACTGAAATATGCAACTGTAATTAAATCATGAATATTTCTGTTTAATAAATAAAATATCATCTTAATTAATGGTCAACATGATGAATCGTGAAATTTATTCCAGTGAAAAGCAAAAACCTCCTCATTTCACATTTGCCAACAGAAACACTTCACAGTTTTTTAAACACATTGTAAAGCTTTTATTATAGAATTGCGTTAAAGGTGTTGCCTTGCATGTGTGTGTTTGTGTGTGTTCTTGTGAAAATGAGAGAACTGTAACTCTGCACGGCTTGCAATATTCAATAATTATTTAATATTTTGAAAGAGGTACTTAGCCGTTCATTAAAAACTACTACAAGTGAATACTGTTCACAAAATGAGAAAATAAAGTCAATATTGATCAGTAGAAAATAGAGCTTGGCTCTAAAAGTGCTGTGGCAAACATGTCAACGAATGGCAGGGACTTTCTTATGCTCTCACATAAATATGATGTCACACAGATGTAGGTTATTAACAGTCTCTGGTATGTTTTAATTACTCAGCAGAAGTTTTGGATCTGATTACATGTGGAGATGAGCTCAAAGATGAGTTGCATGCTTATGCACAGATTTAATCAGTGAATAAAACCATGAGCTGTGATGGGGTGTCACATTAACCCACCACAAGATAATTGTTCTTATGAACTCACATTGCTTCAATAAAGCTACATTTATTTAAATTAAAGGTTTTAATCAGTCTTCTGCTTTTTATTCTTGTCTGTTTTGGGCACATTGTGTATATTTTCATTTCAGGGTTTTAGCACAGGTTTTTTTTCCCCCTTTATACTCATATTTTAATGGAAACACGAAGCGTCTTGCACTGACATTTCCATGTTCTCATCTCAGTAGAACCTGTTTACAGCCCTCCCATAACCCCTGTGCTCTGACAGTGAAAAGAAGAGCATGCACTTTTGATTAAACTACCACAGCCGTGTGTTTACTTCAAGTTAAGTGGAGGTCACAAGCAGTTTTTTTTTTCTTCCATTCCCCACCCTCCCCAATAAATCTCTTTCCGGCCAGAGGAGAAGAGGCTTAGGGCGGAGAGAGAGGGAACGAGACCCCGCGCTCGGTGGTCCTCTGCAGCCAGCGCTCGGGAGAGCAGGAGCTAAGAAAATAAACTCTCTCCTCTGGCACTGAGGGTGGGCGATGCCACTCTGCGACAGAGGACGGCAGGTTCTGGTGAGTGTTACTGAACTGTCACTACCCCCATTCCCTTCGAGCGCCCCCATCACTCCCCATCAGTGTCCCACTGGAGTGGGCTGAGCAAGTAGGACAAGGGGTGGGGTCAGAGCCAAGCATTCCCTGCATTCCCAGCCAGCAGTAAGGCGGCAGGTACAAGCAAAAACACAAGTTCACACACACAAGCGCATGTACACCCACAAAAAAACACACACACGCAGGAGTAAATGCGCATGCTCCCACTGCTGCTGCAATAGTGCAGGCCACCGGGGCACACGTCACTGTTGTCAGATTGAACAAGACACAGAGCTAATCCAAACCAGTTCCAGGCTTCACTTGAGACACACACACTCAGAGATGCACGCACATGCATACACAAAACGCACGTCCATACGCACAGGTATACTCACATTTATCTACAAAAGATCCTTATCATTCACAAGTACACAACCAAAGCCAAATTATATATTTTGGAGGTGCTCATATGTATGCATCTGTGTGTGTCTGTGCACGTGTGTGTGTGTTGGTGTATGTGTGCATGAGAGAGAGAAAGAAAGAGGGGGAGCAAGACCAGCTGCTTAATGTTTAACTGGAGCAGCTCTTAGTAGACTTGGCGTGCCCTGACAAAATCCATTTTGTGATGGAGCTGTGATTACAATGATAGGCCTGGAATTATGATGCTGGCTCTACAGCACGGTTTGTTCACAGCTGTAGTGTGCACCATCCTTTGTGCACTCATCCTCCTTTCTCATTCTTCCTTCCTTTCTCACCTCATTACAGCGAGGGTTACATTGCTGCAATAGTTTGCTAAGTCCACATTTTGAAATATACGAGACAACTGAATACAGCAGGTGAGTGCTGCCCATGTGTGTTGAGTGAAGTTTGGTTGAATGAGAAATGTGTCCGGTTTTATTCCTTGAAGGCTTTGCTGAGGCTTTTTCTATATATCAATATAGTAAATAGTAAAATAACCATGAGTGGTCAGACAATGATATACTCATTTCTTGGTGAAACCTTATCTTATTAGTAGTGATCAGTGGGATAAAGTTGACCTTCTGAACCCCACTCAAACAGAACACAAACCAAATGTGCATTTAGCACAAAGCTCCCGCAGCATAAATTGGACTCATTTGAGATACTCTGAGAAATCAAACCCCATCATGCGCAGATGCTGAGATAGATTTTTCCATTCCTACTGATTCATCCAACTCAGATGTAATCTCTTCTTCTCTCACTGTTGGTTCAGAATGGCAAATGCATAATGGCAGCAGATCCTAACACTCCATCACCTCCACCCCCACCCCCCGGCTCTCAAACACACACACATGCACACAAGCAAACATATTATGGTTTTCATACTGATTTGAAGCTATAAAGGTCCTCAAGCATCCTGTAGTTTATATGCCAGTGGTTCACTTAGACATGCTAAACACTCCCATTGTGACTGTTTCTATCCCATTGGTATCTTCACTAAGGATTCTTCTTCTGAGGTGTAGGTGTTTGTATCTGTGCCAGCAAGTTAGTTGATTGACCATGTATTCTTCAGTGGTCGTTATCAGGGCACAATCTACACATGTACACACACACTTAATACGGACACTCCTCTCCCCTTTGTGTCCAGGATCTGGGTGTTCCACAGCACTACTTTCTGTCCTCTTGCTTCGGCCTTCCCCTCCATGCTAAATGTTATCCTTTGGGCTCCTAATTGCCTGTAATTTGCTTGCTGAAAGAATCCCCAGCCTGTCTGGACCAGCGACGCATGGTAACCTGAGAACCCCTGAGGGGGAGGCAGGGGAGGAACAGTGCGGGAAGGACAGAAGAAACCAGGGGAAGTAGACAGATTAAGAGGGCAGGACGTGAAGGTGAGGAGGAATAAAAAGAGGTGAGGACAGAACATGAGTAATTGCACAAACAGAACTGTTGAATAAAAATTCAGATGGAAGCTTTCATCTAATTCGCTTGAGTTGTTTGGTTAAGAATAAAGTCTGCATCCAGACTGGAGTCTGGATGCAGACTATCCATATCCATAGATATTTATTTCATTTACTCAGAGGGTTAAATATTAATACTCACTGACACTTCCATCTAAAAGTCAAAGCGGAAACACGTTAAATTTGAAAGTTGGTTGTCACATTTTTGTGTAAAGATTTTATTTCATTTTATTTATTTGTTTATGTATTTTTTTTATGTTTGTTGCAAATTATAGGAACCTATTCCTGAAAGTCATCATGCAAACTTTACATATAGTATATATAATTAGCATTCAATTTTTTAAAGTGTTTTCCTTTAAAATGTAAATATTTCTGTGCATTTGGATACTGCAGCATTTACAAATTACTGCAAACAAATTGCTGGAATTGACATTCTGTATTGACATTGACAGTCTGCAATCTTTAAATGCCTTCACACACAGTGCTAAATGTTTTTATTGCTATCCTCCACCACAAATAATGAGAACATCCGGGAAATTCAAGGAGTTACATTGTTATTTTATTTTTATGTCATTACATATTCAAGACAGAAATTATTTAGGTTCAGGTAAAAAAAATAAAATAAATCGGGCTATTATTGAAAATATTATTGAACAAAATAGAAGACAAAACATTTCATAAGGCAACAAATTCTCCAAAAACATGCGTATAGAACTTCAAACTGTACCATGGTATCATTCATTTATGTAACTGTGCCCGGACACATATCTAAATGACTGGAGCACACTGATCCGTTTGGACTGTTTGAACCCAGTTACAAACTCTTAGGTGCACTTGCAAACACACATTCACACATTCACTGCTTCAAACCTTTCTGATCAGAGTGTACTGTGGTCACATGGACAGGATATAAGGTCTTGATTGTTTGCTTTAATTTCCTGTGCTGAGGGATGATGACTGCCTCCCCGCCTGCCTTCATGTCTGTCTTCCAGCACGTTTAACGTGCCTCGCTCCCAATGTACCAGAGAAAGCCACGAGAAAGCCAGACACTCAGACACATTTCCCAAAAATGTATCCACAACAAAGGATTTGTCACCAAACAGGTCCCTGAAGTCCCCCCACCTACCCCAATTGGCTCAAAATCTAGTCTTTTGGTCCCCCCTCTTCCTTCTACTTCATAAAACACCAAGCTGCTGTGGACAAGGTAAACTGCTGGGCCATGGCTCTCTTTAAGCATACAGTTGATTGCTATGAGATTACACTGCTCCTTTTCAGCGGGGGTCAACGTCCTCATGTTTGACAGTTGGAATCACAAGCAAATTGTGTCATTTCCTACTTGTTGTAGCTCTCACCATGTATGTGTATGTGCATGTGTGCGTGTGGCTGTCTGATCTCCTTAGACAGCCTAAAGTTTGCAGGCTATTATGTGACCTGAGCATCTGAAGTTTACCGCGAGAACAACCGTCCTGCTTTTCAAGAAAATATAGCATTTTCCTTCCCCCCCCTTTCTGGAAACTAGTGACTCATCACATTTCTGTTGTTCAGCGTGTTTCTCAGTTCAGTGTTTGGTAATCTTTCTGTAATCGTTACTATTGTGACTTTCCTAAAATGTCATTGCAACAGTCTCACGTTGTGTCTGTGGTCGGTGCCAGCAGCGTTGGCCTATTGTAGAGTAGAGCTGGTTTACAGTTTACATGTGAATGTTTGTCTGTACTCTGTACTCCTCCTAAATGGGACCACCCAGGAGCGCAGTGAAGTGGTACTGGTCTCCCTCTCCATCGCTTTCTCTGTCTCACAGTATATTTGTGTCTTTCGTTCCTTTCTGTTATTTTGTAAGGCTGTGCGCCTGTCTTTATAAGAAGAAGTAAAGTAAAGTAAAGTAAATGTACACTGGACGCACGGTCATGAAAATATCAAAACAAGCAGAATACTCTCTGAGTGGCCTCATCTTTATTGTGGGGCAAGCAGCAAATGTGTTACAACTATTGTGTTTCCACTGAAGATGGTTTATAGCTGAAACGTGTTCATTCTTTGCCAAACAGTAAACAAGAAGACGGGGGGAAAAAAAGTGCTGCTATTCTGCTTGTTTTGATTCTTTTCTCTTTCACTAAATCAGTACGCTTTGCTGACATGGACATTAATCCTGCATTCCCAGCCTAGCGAACACATTGCTGGGTACGGGAATAGGATATAGATAAACCATCTTTAACATACAGAAAACTTCATCGTATAGGAAATTCTGGACATACACGTTTTGGTTTAATTTCTTCCAGAACTGCTTGTGACAGTACAGAAGCACTGTGTAGGAACTAATGGATTCTGGTATTCTTGTGTTCACGAGGTGCAGTTCTGCAGTACAAATAATCAACAAACATCTATCTAGAAAATCTGACTTTTATTTGAGCAAAATGCACTCGTTCCAGCCCCTGAATGCGATGATTTGCTGTTTCTTAGTGATAACACAGTCAGAATTTGGGTTTTATACTGTTGAGGTTTTAAATGATACACAATTAAAAAAAAACAAACTTTCCTTTTATTTTATTCACTTAACCAAGAATTTTTTCAAATAGTCTTCTAATGTATTGGTGCTGAAAGTATGTGCCCTATGTATTTCTAAGATGTCACTTAAGATCATTTGATTATTTATTATCTGTCTAACAGCAGGACCTGTCCAGGGTGTGCTCAGTCTGACACCCACTACTGTCAGCTGGGATATTCCCCAGCTGCCCCACGAGTCGAGCTGGATAAGCGGCAAAGCGAACGGATGGATGGATGTTTAATGGCAGACTGAGGGTGGGATGCGATGGTGGCTGAAGCATGAGTCCTGTCCCACTGTCTTCTCTGCTTTGGCCTCTCCTGTCCTAAAACACACGGTCCTACTGTTTATGTACTGGGGTCATGGACTCTCTAGCTGAAGATACCACTCATATCTCTCTGTCGTGACCTGTTCTCTGGAGATATTCCATAATAGTCTATCTTTGCACTGCCATGATAACGCCATACGCAAAACAACAACAACAAAAAAAGAAAAGGAAAATGACTCATCACTTGACTCAAAAGGAAATGCCTTTTGTTTCCGGTTAAGCTTGATTCACTTTTGAGTGCACGGCATGTCAAATGTTTGACAAGCTCTGCTAAGGATAACCTTACACTTTGAGCGCAGCAGACAATAACGAATCGGTGGCTTTGCCTCGTTTCAGAAGATGATGCAGTAGGTTAATTAATAAAGACATAAATATAATTTAGTCTAAATTACAGTATCATTTATGGCACTTATTATTTTCCTCTCAAATGTGAAAAATGTATTGTTCAGTGTGGGAAATTTGCTAAGTGCATCAATCATTTGTAAATACAAACAGTTAGGATGCCACATCTTACACACACACAGACACATGGACTCAATCTGAAATTAGTTTTACAGAAAGTGTGAGAGTTACAGATCAGAGCTGACGAGAATCCAACGCTGTGTAGTGGCCACTGCCAGTGGAAACAAAGAGCTGTTGTGTTTGGACTAGCTTCCATGTCCCACTGCGATAGGGCCAGATGAGTGAGTGGAAGTGCAGGCAGCCTAATTGGAGAGAGAGTGAAAAAGCACAATGTTGGACTCCTTGTGACGCCACCTTGGCTCAGCTAGTGCTGTTTCACTGAACAACAAAATACATGTGCACCTAATGTTTCTGCTCAGCTGTAACCAATCCCGTGCTGTGGGAGATCCTGCAGGTTTTCGCTGCAGTCAAAGGATGTTTCCGTAATGCCAAACTATAATTAAGAAAGTGGAATCTATCACAGAGTGATAGTGCTAAAGTGCTGTATGTTTCTCACGCAAGGAGAAAAAGTTTTCAACAGATGAATGATGAATTTATTTTATTTAGATATGATTGATTTAAGTTTTATTTAAAAGTATGTGTTTCATCTGTAAAATGCTACCAGAAATACATCATCTGAAAATACTGTTAAGTAAAAAATGTTAACATTTTAATGAAATAATTTAGCATTTTAACTTAAAAATTTAACTGTACATTTTATGTATAATCCACAAAGTCTGCAAATAACCCAGATCATTAAAATCTCCGCCGTTCCTTAAATCTCTGTGTATCAAAACCTGAAAAAAGGTCCCATATTGAGCTTGTGTGTATTCGTGTATGATAGAAGAGATGCTGTTTTTAGTTTCTAATTTTTCTCACCCTTCAAATGTATGACATAGGCTTCTGGTTAAGTTCAGATTTGTTTAATCCACATGTAACATTTTGCTTTGCCGCCGTTTTTGGCACCAAGATTTGACTGAGGGAAATGTGGAAAAGAGAGATGGGAGGTTTTTCTGAAAAAAGAAAAAAAAAAGCCCTCTGCCTGTTCTCATGTCACAGCCAATCTAATCAGCCTGCCAGGACCAAAGAGGGGTACAGAGGAGGTCTCTAATTACTCATTTGTTCTGTATCTCCAACCACTCAGCAACAATAGTTAGCCCCAGTCTCAACCTCCCCCACCTTCCCCTGTGCTCTGACTAACTGCATGCACACACGCACATGCCCACACAGTAGATGTTTACTTGTAATCATGGCATTTAGTTACAAATATTATATATTTTCTTGTGTACAAGAAATGGAAAACACAAATGACTGCAGACCAGAGACCTTGAAGCTAGTTACAAAGTTACAAATATACATTTACCAGACGGTGTCATACAGAGCAGCTCATACAGAGTGAACTGGGAATCCAGTCAAATCGATTTTATAAAAAGACAAACTGTCCATCAGACCAGTGTCAGGTTCGGTGGTTAGAGTGGTTCAAGTTGATTTAACTTGGCAGGACAGTTAGACAGCAGCTTAAACAATGAGAAGGAACTGATGCTTGCAACTGGGCAAGATAACAAAACTGTCACTGAGGACATTTGCAACCCCAAACTCAACTATTTTGCTAAAACCAAATCTTTTTTTTTTTTCCAATATTATTTTTGCATAGTACTATGCTGAAATGGTATCTTTACAGGCACTCTACAACTTTTTATTATTTAAATCAACATATTTAAGCAACTTTGTAAGATTATTGCTTATCTGACTTGTTTTTTTCCATGTTTTATTTTTAATATTTCAATATTTTATTTTATTATTGTAGACACTGTATTTTTAAAAAATAAATTGATGAATAAAGCTCATATTACCAAGCTTTATATTTGTGATCTTAAAGAAATGGAAATAAAATCTAGTTTAAAAAAACAAACAAGAAAACTAGGTTAATGCCTCAGCTTAAACAGTTTCTTTTAAACAAATTTTAAACGATTTTTTTTACAGGTAAATTGGTCATTTGTTTAACTATTCAAATTAATCAAACTATGTAGAAAAACAATCATTCAGTCATCTTATTATGCACTGAGAGAACCTTGCATTCACACGCACAGACCAAGGCAGGGCATGCAGTAACTGGGTCACAGGGTTAACACAAGTCAATTACCAAAACAGTTAAGGAGTGGACAGGAAACACAATATTTACTACATGACTGCCACAGCGATGTGCCACACACAGAAACATGTTTTTTATGCCTCGTTCTTTGTCTTTGCCATTAGGTTTGACTGCAGAGGTGAAAGCTACACCGAGCCTGAACAACAATAAGTAACTTCAGAAGAACAACGGGTTTAACGCTTCAAAACTTTTTTTTTCTTTTAAACAGCGGAAATGATATCAAATGAATTTATGAATTCATACACAAACAGCTGAAAGCTTCCTTTTTGTTTCCTGTTAATCAAAACACCAGCCCTGGATTAAAAAATTTTTTTTATTCTTGTTAAACTTTCTCAAGCATAAAGAAGTGTGAGGCTATCAAGGTCTGAATGAGAGAGAGTCATATCACAGAATCTCAGTTTCTATGAAAAGAGACAACATTCATACTATTCTTTGATGTTTTGACAGGCTTGATAACTATAAATGTCCGTATATCAGACGTGTTTATATTGGGGATGTTTGGTTTGACCCTGGCGTGTGGCTGTGGGACAGTGCGGGGGGTCTCACTGCTTCCTGTTTATCACATCTTCCACGTGAATGTCAAACAGTTTACCTAACAAGGTACGCTCTCTCTGTCTTCTCTCTGTCACAGCCATGGATGCACACACACGTATTCAAAAAAATACACATGCACTGTCATGCAACATACACACAAACATACGCAAAACTCACATAAACACACACAAATGCACGTCTTTGTAAAAATACACCCCCTCTTTTTCTATCTCAAGCACACGCACACACACGCACACGCACGCACGCACACACACACACGCACGCACAAACTCCTGTACACAGGAGTGACTGGATTTCAGTGAGGCAGGAAGTTAATATCATAATTTGAAGTCAAAGTAATGTAAGAAAAACTATAATACATAAGCATAAAACCTAATAACAGAAGCTAAAAAGGGCAAAACAGACTTTCCTTAGTTTCAACTTTAATTTTATACAGAAAAAATCATTATTATAAGTACTACAAACTATTTTTAGTATCAGTACCAATTAGAAAAGTAATAAGCACTGATTCAACACTGCCTACCTTTAAGACAAAGCTTACACACTGTTCGTTTCCAAGGCATTATTCTGTTTTTTCACCCCTTTTTATATTTTACACCAGAGATCTTATTTCCAGTTTACAATACATTTTGTTTTTATACAACATATCCATCCGTCATGTTTTTATGCTGGAGTAATCTAACCACAAAAGGCAGCAGAGAAAAAAGGAGTATATTCATGTTATAAATGTATATATGCAACAGTACGCTGTGCAGGCTGTAGGAGCAGATTTTTTTTCTTTCTGTAAAAATGTCACTGAGATGTCTTTTCAGGAACAATTCTTCCTGTCTTGGTTTCAGGGCTTTCTCCAGACGTAATTGTCTTGTAAACCTTGCAAAAGCTATACAAAGTAACACGAGATCCTGCATGTCAGAGCGAGAGAGAGGGGGCAGAAAGAGGGGAGAGGAAAGAGTGGGACTGAACCAAAGTAGGGATGCATGTGAAAGACTGGATGAGGTGATGGTAATTTGCAAGCTCCGTTTTAGAGCTTTAGAAGATCCGTCATCTATCTGATATCCTCCGTGGCTCTACAGTCCTCAGTGGGTGGTTGAATGCTTGCTTTCGTGTGCTTTACGCTGACCATGTGCATGTGTTTGAACATGTTAAAGTAATAATTCTCATGTAGTTTAATGAAACTGTGTTCTTGGCATTAAAACAAAACCGTTAGTAGCAATTTTGTTTTGTATTTTTTCTGGTCACACTTTATTTAGATTATTTAAAAAAAATCATATTCATTCTAACATTAAAGTTATGAGTTCAAAATTCTGATAATACATATGATAATTTTACATTTTGTAATCACTAGAGTGATTGTTTATTTGTGTATTTTGGCATAATTTCATTTAGTTTATATTTTTACAACAACAACAATAATATGGATGTTTGTTTGATGCCTTAAAAACCCTGAATATGATTACGACCAAGATACCTGGTCATTAAGAATAATGTGTTTTTATCACTCGTCACTGTTAGGGTTTTTTAAGCCACACTGCTCAACATAATAAACATATCATGTACATTCATTTACTGCGTTATTGCAAAAATCCATGTAGATTATTTTTCTTTTATCTTCTATTCAAATCTTTTCTTTCTTTCTTTCTTTTTTGTTTTCTTACTTACTCTTTGATATAACAAAAACTGTAGCCCGATAAGTTAGTTGGGCCCCTTTGTGATGCTGCTACAGGTCTAAGCCCTAGAGCGATGTTGACGGATGGACCAGAAATTTGCCCAGATAATAACCCAAGGGATTAGGAACCAAATGGAGTCCAGTGGCACTCAGAGTCCCTGGACTTAACTCAGACAAAGTAATCAAACATGGCGAAGGACAGGACGTACACAGACATATAACCATTGTGGGAGAAAAAGCACACTGCAAAGACTTTTAAATACAACCCTTATATATATTATTTAGCAGTTTTTCCCTTTTCCCCAATGAATTTTTTCCATTCTTCCGGATAATACGCCATGTAATGCCGGTTTGTGTGTGTGTGTGCGCGTTCGTATAAAAGAGAGAGAGAAAAGGGAGCAAATGAGACAGCAGATGAATGTGTGTGTGGGTGGTCTTCTAAAACTAGAGCACACGGCCATGGAAGCTCTACACTGCGAGTATAAGTCAACTGTTAAAGGCCACACGAGCAGCCTGAATGAAATCACAATATTCCAAAATGAAAAAAAGGCTCACGGAGAGCGGGGAACGGCGTCCCACTGAGGCACGCTGAAGGTCTGTGGATGGGCCTGGCTGCTCCCCTCTACAAAGCAACTCTTTCACAAGGGGAAACGTTCATGAAATGGCCGATTCACCTAATGAAGTTTCAATAGATTTAAATAGCTGGAGAACCAAAGCCAGGTCTGAGTAAAGTAAAGGAAAAGACCTAGAGTCATACGAGCCTGCCGCTGCTGACTGCCCTGACTACAGCCATCTAATTCTACGTCTAATTCTACGTTCATATGAGCAACTGGACAGGGAAAATTACCAAAAAGGAAATTAAAATTAAGAAAACCATTTAAAAAATAAAGAGTGATGAACAAAGTTGTATAACTCAAAAAATTTTAACATTTCCATTATGAGGTTTAGTGCTTCTTTAGGAATCTGACGTCCAACAGCATCAAGCAAAGTGGCGGACAGTCATGAAGCTGTAGAAAATCACCAGCTCCACCTCTTTATACATCTATCAGCAGATAAACTCTTTCCAGCTCATCATCCCTCCCTCGGTTTTCTTTTCCCCATCTCTCTCACAGTCTCCTCGGCTCTCTCTGACAGCCTTCACTCTCTCAGCCTGTCTGTCTCTGTGGATTTCCTGTGGCCTCAGGGCTCCTCTATATCCACCGCTCTCCAGAGACTCGGCTTGTCCTCTACATACACGTAGACATACACACACACAAACACACACAATCAACTCCATGTCTCTGGGGCCGCAGTGATAGAGATCTTCAGTTCGGTCCACCACTTCCCTCTGGGGTCAGACTAGAAGAGATGCTGCCAATAACGGGGATGTAAGTGTGTGCGGGCACGTGTGTTATGTCAGTCATTCTCTGTATATGTAGTCTCTACTGCATGTGTACCTCTGGAAGTTTATCTGCATTAGACCTTCATTTCTTTGGGTGCACTTCTGAGCGGAAGTAAGATGGAAGGAGAGACTCAAAAACAGACACACAGAGAGAAAGATTGAGTCTTTGCCCTGTGAGAAGAGGATAAAGTGGGCAGAAGCTCTCGTAGCTGCAGGGCTCCAGTCTCTGCCAATGGTTTCCAGATGGGGCTCATTAGCCCTGCATTGCTCCAGCGCATTGACCACTATAATCCACTAGGATGTCAATACACATGCTCTAAGTGACACACACACACACACACAACAAACAAGTTCAACAACCACATTGACATACATGTTAAGTTGATACATGTACAACTGATGTGATTAACAATTAGTGTGTGCACATCCAGTAACGTGGCAAAACTCCTGCAATGTAAAACTCAATGTAAACGATAATTAAGTAACAAGGCAGTAATTCCATGGGAGAACCAGAAAGTACATAAGTACCTAAATGTCGCTAGAAAAATCAAAGATTTTCATATTTATTTTGCTTCATTTTATTTTACTATACATCAGTTCCAGTATATTGCAGGTTCATTATTACTGATGAATGAATATGGATGGAGAATTTTAACTTAGTGAGTTTGAGACAATTTCAACAAAAAGCCATATTTGGTTAAAAAAAAAAAAAGTTTACTTTTGGCATTTTTGCCAAGTAGGACAGCAACCTGGAGCTACTTCTTCAACGTTAACACTGAGGCTAATATTTTGGGGGCCCATTTAAGCTGCTACTTGAGGACGCTGATGGATTTGTCTTCTGGCTCAGTTGTACACCAGAGCCTCCAACTTGCGTGCACTGTCTTATTTTATATGTAACAACCTCCTTTATTAGAACAACAAAACTGTCAAACTGCAGTTATACAGTGGGCTAAAGATTATAAGAGAAAAATAAGTACAAGTATAAAACGACATATATTTTCTCCACATAAATCATCTTATTCTTATATAAATCTTATTTATACACATTCTACAGTAAATTTTTTTACTCATTTTTCACTCCTGAGAATCACATGTGAAAATGAAATTTAAGAGATGAACACATTGTGGTGTGTGGGAGAAAGTCCTTCCCACGCACTGCTGTGGCCGCACAAAGAGTCAGTGTTCAGAGGCCGACAGTGTGGCGATGCGTGACATGTTGGTGTGAAGCTGCCTGTAAAACCCACAGAAACAGGTATGGGTCATGAGCAACAGCACACATGGAGGTTCAGCCTGTGCTTTCTCACTGTGTCTGCGCCGAGTGTTTGTGTAGGGTGGAGGTGGACGTGTTGGATGTGTGTCTGTAACTGTGTATTTTTGGAAACCTCATGATACAGAACAGCATCTCCACTTGAACCCAAGGTGCACCATTCAAGGAGGCTCGTCAGTGAGTGTGACCATCCACAAACCCACCGTCCTACCTTCAGTCACCATCACACATGCACGCACGCACACATTCTACATACAGGCGCACAGTTTGTTGCACACATGAACTCAGCACACTTTGACCACCACATATGGTATCAGTTTTAACCCTTCTCTTTTCATTGTCCAAAACCAGAAGTTATCGTCAACCAATGATGGATACATCTGTAAACTGAGGATATATCATTAGCAATAGTTAACAGCCTCATGATGTTTACATTATTGATACACAGCTGCTGAGGAGTGTCAAACAAGCAGCGTGGATAAATATGTTTTCCAGGTGGGACTATTGATCACCAAAAGGTTTATCCCCCTTCAGCTAGTGGTGCTACACCTCAAGATCGATTGATACCTTCATTAGCCAACTGGATGTGACCCTAACCTCAATACCAAATCTGTGTTTGTTATTGTGAGAAAGAAATGAGTCCAGTGGGGATAAAGCTGGCTGCGCCGATAAAAGGACAGGAGAGATGGTGACAGACAGGAAAATAAAGAAAGGTAAGAGAGAGAAAGTAGAGTTAAGAGGAAGGAAATGCATAAAATGGAAATATTGAAGGTTTGTTTAAGGGTTCATTTTACACTGAAGACTAGATAATGAAAAAGATGACCAGCTACTTATCACATTCATTGGAGACGTGCATATAAATGCACATGCCTTTCAGGGCTAGTAGTTTGCTGCCCAGCCTTACATTACATTGGCGTATATATGTGCTAGCAGGCTGTCTTAACATCTGGTTTCCATGAGGGTCTGAGCAGACTTAGAGCAGCCAAGTACAGCACAGAAGGTATTAGAGGTAATTTACTTATTAGAGAAAAAAGACTCAATCTCAGGAGCTGTGATTGTAAATGGAGATGGGGCTTATCTTAGAGACTATCGGTATCCCTGCAGGGGAAATACAAGTAGGCATGCAGTGGCAGTTTAACACAAACAAGTGTACATCATAGCCACAAACATACATGCACACATGTTAACACGAGTACACATGAACAACACCATGCAACATTATTCCATTTGAATTTTTTTAGCTCATACTTATAAATTGGATTACTTGAACTTCTGGCCCTTCGTGTCACACCAATAACAACATAGCTGATAAATGAGGAGGCTCTTTTAACAGAGGTCACGACTTCACTGTTTAGCTGCGAAGACTGACTGCTGGCCTGTTGAGTCACATAGCAGTAAGGATGTGGGTCATCCAACACAAAATGTAATTTCATGTTTAGCTGAATTTTTTTCCCCCGATTTTTATTTCAGGCATTTTTAGCCCTTGAGAATTTATTTTCATTCATTATTGAGATATAATTGCTGCAATGGTTAGTGCAAAGGATCATCTCTCAAAAAAGTTATGAATTATTTACTAGTCATTTCTTTATTTGAAAACTAATTAAATTACCTACTCACTCCTTGGAGTAAACAATTTGTTTCACTACTTTTTGCATTAGTTTCAAATTCCTCTGTGCCATGTACTGAAATATAATGTCACAAAATTACAAAATAACAATAAAATTAGGACATACGTGCAATTTAACACATGACAACACAAAGCAAAGCTTTGAGAGCTTTATACACCCTGACCAGTGTGGGGTGTAATCAGATTACATGTTCTGATAATTCTGATAAGAGCCCAAAGAAACTTGAAAGGAATTACTACCTTAACTCTACTGCAGAAACATGTACAGTTAGAAATGGAGCCCACAATGCTACAAAACTGCTCATCGCAGCCTCTGTTACCTGCTGAAGTCAGGCTCTGGCTGCGGGACTGGGGTCAGCATACACTCAGCATTACCTCACTGTTTTGCTAGCTTTGTGTTATCCAAAGAGACAATTTTGTGTTAGCAGTATAATGCATATATAATGCGTATTTCTTGTCCTGGATTTTACCATCATGCAGTTGTCCTTTCATGCAATAAAAATAAAAGTAATATCCATATCATCACACCTCAAAATTTGTAGACAGTGTGGTCATTTTTCGCCTCCTTGCACTCAAACTGAAATCAGATGATTGTAACAGAGGTGCCTATTGTGCCTATCTGCACAATAGGCAGCTATTTCTAAAAATTGTTTCTATCTTATATGTTAATCATGTTGAGTTAATGTTTTAAAAAATGTGCTATATAAATAAAATTGTCACTGATATTGTGAATAACAATATAAATGAAACTGTAAAGTTGTTACTTTCAACTGAATTGAAGTGAACTGAAAGTCAAGTGATAACTGAATTTGCTATGGTAATGCATTACATTACAGAATTATCAGAACATGTAATCTGATTACACCCCACACTGGTCAGGATGTATAGCAGAATAAAAAAATTTTTTTTTTTTTATTATAAAGCAGGTTAAATGTCTCTCTTTAAAATACTTTTTATTGCTACGGAAAATGCAGTAACTCCCAAAAAGGAAAATTATGTATAGTATTTCTACCCAGAAAAAATCTAAGAGAATATAATGGGCATTAAAGACCAAATAATGGCCATATCACTTAAATCAATGGTCAGTTTCCCACCTCCAGCGCAGACACATCAGAATAAAGCCTTTTCTTCTTGTTTATAGTGATAGCACTGGTTGCTTGACCAGTCTGATTCCTCCACTGTTACAATATGTGGAGACCCAAATGGTTACTTGGAAAGGCAATGAAAAGCAGCAGTTATTTTCTTTGCCGTTAGAAATATTGTGTGCGTCACACTAGACCTGAAAAGAGTGGAAATAAACCAGAAGCTAGTGTAAAGTCTAGAAGGGTGAAAAGAAGAAGAGCTGACAAAGCCTTACCTTGATTTACCCCAGGCAATAAGATAATTTATTGTACTGTAAGCATAGGGGGAGGCTTTGTGTCAGTTTTATCATTGTGTGTATCAGGAAATGCTTTTACTTTTTATTTTCCTAGTCAAGATGAATCTTTTCTCTTTTTTTGTCGGATTTGTTGCTAAATCCTGTCATCGTGAAGTTATTTCACTCAAGGGCACCAAGAGATGACATCAGTGTTTAAAGATGTTGTCACAGTTAATGGTTCCCAAAAAAATCATTGTTGTTATCTGTTTGTAAATCGAATGACGTGCTTGTGGCTAGTTAGTCATCAACAACATGCGTCTGTAGCAAGCTGGAAATCTCTTCACCTTTGTAAAACTGCCATAAATACTGGATGAGTGCAATAGTAGTGAAATGGAAAAGACGTGGGAATTATGTTGTGGAGAATGTGTACAGTACTGCTGGGTAAAAATCTTGAGCCGCCCTTAATTTCTTTATATTTTGTAAGGAAAATGGGTGCAGTGATTTATTGAGGTATGTAGAAACATAAATGGATATACAGAATATAAGGCAAAAACAGAGTTTGTACAGTTCTAATGAGCTTAGAAGTCAATATTTGGTATGATCACCTTTTTTCGAGCCTGAACTCAAGTTTTCTTGTAATTTCTTGAAAATTTAAACAGTCTTCAGGAATAATTCCCAAGACCTCTTGATGACATCCCATAGCTCTTATTTGGATGTTGGCTGCCTTTTATTCCATTCACTGTCAAGATGATCCCACACTTCTCTAATGATGCTGAGGTCTAGGCTATGGGGAGGCCAGTCCATGACTGATGTGTTCAACTGTCCGTTTTTCTATCCAGCTTTTATGCATTTACTGCATTAGCATTGTGACATTTTTTACTGTTGTGCTCAAAATCAAAGCTATTGCCAATCAGGTGTTTGCTAGATATTATTGCACGAGGGATTAAAGTCTGTTCTTATGTTTCTGTAATTCAATTTTATGTCCAACACCACTGCCTGAAATTCAGCCCAAACCATGACAGATCCTTCAAAATGTTTCACTGATGGCTATAAGCCCTCATTGCTGTACTTCACTTCTGACCTCTTCCATACATACTAACAAGGGTTTGAACCAAAAATTTTAAACTTGGACTCCATAAGACCCGTTGCCACTGATTTTCGGTCCCGTTCTTGCATAATTTTGCACACCTCAGCCATATCTCCTTGTTTTTCTTCCTTTTGAGTGCTTCTCGACACCACCCTAAAACCGTAAGTACCTGAAAATATATTTTAAAATGAGTTCTTTTCTTGCATCTGTTATGGGTAGAACCAACACTGGTTCATCCCTGGTTAGGTGTCTTTTTTATGCTTGAATGATTCATAGATCAGTCTTAAGTGTCTAGGGAAACAAAAAGCATTCCTCTGAAAATAATCAGTTGCAAGGTCTGGTCTGAAAAGGGGTGAAAAAGCAGCCAATGTTGAAAGAAAAACTGTGAAAGACCTTCAGAACACCTGGAGAACTGTTGGTCAAGACCATTTTGAAAAATTACAAGAATGTCTGCCGCCTTGGATGACAAATATTTTTTTTAAATTAAAGTTGGCTCGAGATTTTAGCACAGCCTTGTAACACTGCAGATTATAGCCACCTAATCTATGTGAAGCAGATTTTAGTGCTTCACTGAGTGGTTGAATGGCTTTCATTGTTGTCTCCCAGTGATCTATGGCTCTGGTATACTCCTCCAGAAAAGAAGTCATCCCCCATATTCTACCTTACATGCTAACAATCCACAACTATGCAGCTGAAGCCAGATAGTCCAAAAACGACACAAGACATTAAACTGCACAACGCATTGGCTTCTGAGCTCTGTGGATTACAAAATCAAAGACGTCATTTGCATCCGGCTCGCACACACTCAGACAAATGCCCCCGCACTGTGAACATCATCTGCTCTTTATTTTTCCAGCTCCCACATGTTCTTGTAGGTGATGAAGAGAATAGTAAGCCTGTGTTGTTCCACATGTCATCTCGGATTTTAGTGCATCATTAAGTAATTTTCCTTGGCCAGTGAGCTGAAATGAACAAAATCTGAACAAACTGGTTTTTGGGTCATTTATTGTTTGACTATTTTTTATATTTGTCTCCTAAATGTATTTATAATTGCGTGTCACTGAGGGACAGCGTACCTTATCCTACCACACACCACACCCTTAAATCACCTTTGCTCTTTGGAGATGAGCTACAATTTGGTCTGCAGTGTAAGTGAGCAAGAGCTGTTGTGATGTGTTTGCGTGTTTGGCGTGGGAGGGAGGTTGTTGGATTAGGGAGGAGAGTTTTTGGCACCCAATCCATTGATTGATGGAGTAAATTGGGTGGGCCAGGGCTCACTGAAAGGAGGAGTGTGTCGGGTAACATCTGCCCTCAACTGTCTGCTGTCTGATCGATCCCTGCACAGTGGTGGGCCAGAGAAGCTCTATTACTGATAAAACGTTCACACAGGTACGCACACAGATTAAATTCCTTCTATGGCCCAGTGTTCACACACATATTAAAGTATCTTTGTAAACTGGAAAGGCTTCATTGTATTTGAATGTGTTGGTTTGAGACAAACTGCTGAAGACTCACTGCTGAGTTTACGAGGGAGAGCTCTCTGTCTGTTTTGTGTCTCTGTGTCAGGGTGACTTTACCACAGTGATCTGGCTCATTTCTTCCTCTACAGCACTTCAAATTGTTTTTTTTTTTTTAATGTGGTACTT
>VOQK01037778.1:29651-46155 GCA_015052645.1 Benitochromis conjunctus
TTTTAAGTACTCAGTTTATAAAGCAATAGATATTATCCCTAGCAGCCAAAGCATTGTATTTTGCCCGTTATTAAACGTGTAGTGTACATTTTAGAGTTTGAGGCCTACAGTAACTTATTATTGTATTGCACTTGGCTTTGAAGGTTAACCCTCTCTCCTTTTATCCTTCTCTATGTCCATGTCTGCGTCCAAAGAGATGCCCTAACCGCCACTGTCTGTGTGGCCTCCTTTGTTGTAATGCTGGCCTGCTGTTCCCTTTCCAGAGAAACCATGGTGTGTCATAGCCACAGAAATAGATTTGTGTTTACATCACCTTAAACCCAGCCCAGTGCTTGTTTTGAAAGATGTTCTGTGGTGAACTCTGTGGAAAAAAATGTTTCTTTTTCTTCGGGTTGGAAAGAAATCACCAGGTATACTTATAAAATTCAACTCTGGTTGAGTTAACAGCGATTTCCCATCTTGAAGCTGAGCCCTAATTTGGGACAGATTTACAAAAGTATGGTTCAAAGGTCTCTGTTTTTAGACATTACCGTATGAAGAAGTATTTGCAGATTTTACACCACTGTGAGTGTTTAACTGGAAGGCTGTAGTGACAATGAGCTGTTGCAGCTTTCCAAGCTCTGACAAAGTAGAGTGCTGATTTCTGCAGTTGTTCCTCAGGTGTGATAGTGTTGTGCAGGACTCCCCCTACAGGATTTAGACTACACTGCAAAGTACAAAACCTGCATCGTTAGTAAATGAAATAAAACCGTTAGCTGCTAATTGAAAAACAAAATCCACACACCCAATCCGCAAACTGCTTTGTAGCAATATCAAACCTACCAGTGATAAAATGATTGGCACCAGTCTTTTATCATTTCTATGATAAATTATGAGGCCACTGTTCCTACCTTGCTATGATAAAGTCACTGGTAGACTATAACAGCAAAGGAGCTTATTTTAATGAAACTCACAGATTTTACTTAATCGGTATGATGAAATATACAATACATATCGGTTTATATGCGTATTACTTCACAGCATTTGTAAACTAGAACAGAAGAAGGACCATAAACTATATTTTTTCTCTACTATTACAAACATGCATTATCTTTACGATCTTCTAAAAAATACAGCCTACTGCCATGACTAACTATACTCTGCTGACTTGGTGTACGAATGAGTAAGCGACGATAAGTCTGTTGTCTACTTGATGAGTAGCCGATAAGATGGCAGGGGTCAGATGTGAGTGGTCATCTCCTCACCACTCTCAGAGCGTACCATAAATTACATGATAGTGTCTGGGTGCTGTCAAGCCTGCCTGCTGCCCACTGGGGTTAAACCAACAGTGGCCTGAGAGGGGAGGTGGACAGACAGAGGGAGGCCAGGGAAAATTCTGCTTTGTCGTCTTCAGTGACAGCACGGCGTCAGTGATAGGGAGTGAAGACACAGAAGACACTCTTGCTGTAGGTATGCTTAAATGAATCACTTGTGCATTTTACTCTGCAGACCTTTAGTGATTTTCCTGCCATACTCATTCTTTTGGGTACAACAAACCAGTGCCATAGCTGACTTTCTTCCCATGTAGTCACTTATTTTCTCTCTCCTTCTGCTTCTCTCTTTGTCCCACCATTCTTCCCTTAAGTGGAGGCTGAAACAGTGACGGCCTTACTCGGGGCTAAAGATAGAGCTCTTTAGAGCCTTCATCTGTCATTCTGTGACAGTATTGTAATCAGGCCCAGAAGATCCTGCCTACAGGCCGGACTCAACAAGGGGCTTGAGCAGTCCTAAGCCCACTGGACAGCTGCCAACCCACGGGAGGCATGCAAGTAAACGCAGCATAACCCTCATGCTCTAGCTAATGTCAGAACATGGAGGAGAAATTTATACAAAGCTGCTGAGAATTGAGAACGCTTAAAAAAACACGACTAAATATTGAAGCTTCGACTTCAGTGGTGCCACCAAAGAGAGGACTCCAGCTATTTGGATATCACTGTGTCAAAAATAAAAATGTGAAACCACAAACCCCCTGGTTCTAAAAAAAAAAATATTGCATTCACCATGCAAACTGATGGGAAGGATGGTCAAAGAAACAACACAATACCTCAAGTTGCAAACAACCAGAAGTTGATCGTAGCAGTGAGAGCTGCTAATATTTATCTCGGCGTAAATTTAATTTAGCATCAGTGACTATGAGTCGATATGTTTTTGGTTCAGCCAGCCAAAAAGTGTTTTTATAATTGAATGACTTTTAAGGAGAATTTGAAGTTAAGTGTTAAACATGTTAATATAGCAGGAGTACTAAACATGTATGTGTGCAGTTGTTTATGAATGGGGATGGTTGTGAAGGTGAAATATTTCACCTTAACATTTAAAGTCCTCTGGGGTCCTGAGCTGCTACTCTGAGTAATATGTTTTGGTGTAACATTACTTTGTTTTGCTTAAATCCAAAGATTTCAGATTACACAAGAGTGCACGGATAGTGTAAACACTGAAAATGAAATTTCAACATCCTAACAATGGATTTTCCTAAATTTCCTCAAAAGAAGACGTCTTCTGCCACGATGAGTAAAACGAGGGATGGATGATTAAGATAGTAAGTATCTCGTTTTGTGTGTGTGTGTGTGTGTGTGATCATTCACATGTGTACATTTGCTCCTGTGCATATTCTCATCTTCATTTTTGTTTTTCGGTTCTGTTTTTTTTATGATGAACTTTCTGGTGTGGGCAAAAGTCGACTGAGAGAAAGCAAAAGAGAGACAGAGATACTATCAACATCCTGTCCGTGTGACCTGGCGCTAATGTTCATGTAAGGCAGCAATCTGCTGGATCGTGTAATCCCTCTGAGATTGCAGCACGAGGAAAGAAAAAAGAACCCATGAGGCTGTGTTTGTATGAGGTTCATTCACAGAGATGGAAGTGGATTATTATACTTCTGTAATCAGTGAATTTTGCTTTTAATTTAACAATTAAATCACATTTTTTATTGACTACATGAAAATTTTATACTAAAATTCGCACATAGCTTTTTAAATAGGTTTATTTATTTAAACGGTCGTTTCACCCAAATTGCAAAAACACATTTTGTTATTTATTTCCTATAACAAAAGATTTAATATCCTCAGGTTTTGAGGCACCCACATCTGAAATTTCTTCCACTGCACACCAGAATGAGGGCAAATGGAATTTTATTTGTGGTTTTCACAGCACTCAAACTTAAGAAACCATCCCTATACTTAGATAACCATTCACCATGACATACAATCAACAAGTTTTTATTGGAACTGTCTACCGAAGACATTGGCCTTAAGAAAACTGGCAGTGTGTTCTGTGGATTCTCTTGAATAGCCTAAGAGAGATGCTGTTTCCAGAAATGACTAAAATGTAACAATTCTAGTGGATAGCAAAGTCAGTCTGTGGGTCAGCTGCTGGCCTAAATGCCACAGCATTTTACAGACAGTGTAGCTACAGACATTCGTGGCAGGCAATCTATTCTACTGACTTTCATGATCCCCCTGACTTTTCCTCTAGCTCCACCATGAGGTTAATATCTATGGAGGTGGGTAAAATGCCTCCACATGTTTTGCTCCCACTTAGAACGGTTGGAATCTGTTTGGTATCTTAATTGAATTTGTTTTTTTCTCAAAAACATTGATGTAAAAAAAGTGTAGTCACACAGAGCTTTGCTGTATTGAAGTATCAGATTACACATCTCAAATGTTGGAACAATAAAGTAGATCTATCTGTATGTTCAGATTAAATAGCTTCACAGTAAACAGAGATTTTTCTTGCGACAAACTTTTAACAACATAACCATTGGAAACAATGGTTTAGTACTATGTTTGGGTTTGCTTTAGTACTATGTATACTGTAAACCACTGGTAAGCATGACAGCAGAGAACTAACAAACCCTTCCTATAAGATAAAGTCACTTATCACCCACCAGCATGCACACTTGCATTGAATAGGATGTGTGAACAACGCAGGAGATCACAAGTCCACAGAAAAACAGACGCCTGAAAAAGAGAAAAAAAACCCTATAAACTATATATATGTTTGCAGCCAGAGATTGGAGTAATTTCCTGAGAGAGTGGGCATGAAAACGTGGCTCCAGCTCTCCCAGGAAATGGGTTAATGTGGGAAAGCTGATAGTTGAAGCCATGTTGGGTTTAAGGGTTAGTGGTAGGGTTGTGGTTAGAGCGTGTATAAGCCTGGAGCTGTAGTCAGTCTGACTAATGATAAATGGATGGTGCAAGTAAGAAAATGGTGGGTGGATGGGGCGGAAGTTCTTCCTGCTTTTTGAGCTGACCTTAACAGTCTTCTTTTTTATGACCAGAGATTGAGAAACAGCTTTTCTCTCACATACAAACACATCCCCACACGAATCCTCATACATGCTAACACATTAAGCATCAACACATCAGTTGGTTTTTGCTCTTTTACACCAGTGTAATTAACTTTATAGGGTTTGATAAACTTTCATTGGTATGCAGACAACACTTTTATTTTTTGGGGTCAGACATGGGCAGAATTCCCTAGTGTGCAGGTATCACTGGCTGGCATCAGCTTGCTCAGAGCTCATCGTCTCAAACTGCTTTTATTACAGGAAATTGCGTGTGGAATGAGCACCAATCTGGCTTCCTATGACACATCTGTACCAAAGGAGCCCACTGGTGCAGGTCAGAGTTTGAATAGCAAGTGAGTCGGTGCAGTTAGAATCAGTCTGTTCAAGTGTTTGAGTCCCAGTGGGAACCCAGTGAGTCTTAGATGTCCACTATGAGGATATTTTCAAAGATCAAGCTATAAGTGTCAAGAGTTAAAGTTTTTTTCTTTTATTTTAAGTTACAGGACAGTAACTTTGGGTTAGTAAGAGCTATGGCTTCATTTTTATTAGGATGATGACTTTGATTTGGGTTAAGGTTAATCAAGAGATAATAACCTTTGAGTTAGGGTATGTGTATGTGTGTATTTTTCTTTGTGTATGTCACGCATGTGTGTGTGGTCTGCCGAAATGATAGATGTTTAGAGGGAGGAGTGTGAGGCAGGCAGTAAACAGTGAGACATGCATGTAGGAGGTCTGGGTGCAGACTAAAGCCAGAGCTGTCAGGTTCCCAGACAGAGATACAGATAGATCCCATCCCTTGGTCTACACACCACTATAAACCTTCCCTCCAACCAGCTGGGATTAACAACCTTTATACCAATAAATGATCAGTTTTCTCTGGTGCTGGGGTCATCATTAAGTTCTAAGGAACCGTATTGCTCAGCCAGAAAGATAAAAACAAGAGTTTCACATGTATTTATTGTCTGTTTTCATGTATTTTCTGATTTGGACATTAGAAAAACCCCAAAGAAGCAGTGTAACCTCCACGGTGTGGATGGTGGTGATAATATGTAAATCATATAACTTATATAAAGATGTCTTTATATTAAATAAATATTAATATTAGAGGTATTAGATATTATTAGAAGTTACTCAATTGTACTTTTATACTGTGCACACTTATACACTTTGAAATAAATACATATTAGAGTAATATATCCAGTTATTTTAAGTAACAAGACTAAACTTGATTAAATGCAGAAAAGTGTGATTGGGTCTTATTTAGAATGGTGTTCTTATTCACTATATACAAGTCAGTGTAACTTAATCAAGTGAGACTGAATTACTTTATATACATTTTGCCTAAATAAAAAAACATTTAGTAATAAAGATTCTGACTTTGATTAAAATTATCCCAGAATTCCACTGAATACATTTGAATAATCTTCAAGAAATGAATCACAATTAGAAAAAAGCAGGTGTTTTGACTTGCTTTTGTATCATAAATTCTAACTTGTTCTACACTGGTGAAATCTATACGTACAAGCTTTTTGGTCACGTATAGAGCGGCATTACAGTGCTGCCGGAGTACTGATAAGATATAAAAATTCTGCCAACCAATGTGATCTTATGTCCACAGGGTTTACGCTGAAGTCCTCTTTAGAGTAGGGCAGAGTGGCACATGTAATGATGGGTGTGCATATGTGTGTATGTGCATGAGGGTGGAAGGCTTCCTCTTCTGACCCTCTTTGCGCCCAGGGGTCACACATTGTTTCAGAGGATGCAGACACCCAGGCTGATGGATGACCGTTCAGTCTGCTTCCCCGGGCTCGGCCTTACTCGGGAAATCGTAATTCACCCCAAGGGAGAGGCTTAAGGCGAACCAGGTCTTCTCTTCTCCAGCCATTTGCTGCTGGATCCAGGATGCGATGAAGAGGGTTGAGATCAGCTTCTTCAGCTGGCCTCTTAGGAGAGGTGGAGTAAATCTTAAGATTATATTATATTATACTGCGCTGATGACTATTGCCATATATGGGGCAACCAGAAATAGAGCTTGTTTTTTTTCTTTATCCTTGCATTTAGCCACTATATGTGTGCAGTAACTTACCACTCATGCTTGTTTACAGACAACCTTTTTCATGAGTTGAGATGATACAGCCAATGGCCTCTGTTCTCTTTCAACAGATACAGCTACAACCTTTGTTATGATCCAAGGTCAAGTATGTTTTACTATAACTTCTCAGCATTTTGCAAATTCTAAAAAACACAACTGAAAACCTCTTTTCACGTGAAACGCAAGAAAAAAGCCCCTCTCTCATGGAAACATGCTTGGTCAAACCACAAAAGGTACTCTCACATCCCCAAACTTTGAAGGAACTCGCTATTTCATACCCAAAATAACAGTGAAAAACAACTTAAACTATTTTTCTCACAGACACATAAAGTGGACATGTGGACACGTTGTTCCATTAGTTTTCTCGACTAGTCAGAGTACCTAATAGGACTAAAGACAAAGACTGATGATTCCTTAGTTCGGTGCATGCCATCACCACCCGTGCTCACTGCCAAGTATTCAATTAGGATCAATGAGTGATTAGGTGTAGATGAGGTAGAAATCATTGTAAGGCTTGGTGTGGAAAGTCTTTAAAATATATGTGTCTGTGCGTGCGTGCGTGCGTGTGTGTGTGTGTGTGTAACAAAGACAAAATGAGAGAGACATAGGCAGAGTGACTCAGTAATACAACGAGCTTCTAAATGAGCCACTTAAAGACTCGCAGACGTGTCTGAGTTGTCCTGGACTTCGACACCATCTGCTTTTGTGACTCATTAATCGAACAAACGTTTATAGTAAAAGACAAGTACAAAAATTAAATAGATGTCGAGTATTATAACACATGTCAAACATTCTACGGTATCAAAACTATTTTAAAAAATCTATTATTGAAGCTCTAAATTTGCATTTGATATCAGCAAGACTATTAAAGTGATGCAAATACTCCACTATAATATAATAGCAGTGGTTTCTGTGGTGACTGATTTTTGGGAAAAGATTAGAATTCACAACCTCCACAGCTTTTTACAGCTGTATTTCCTGAAATAACAACAGACAAGACTGCCGGAGAAGAGCACAAAAGTTGAAAACATGTAATAAGGACAGCATAAACTTGTCCAACACACTAGTCACACATTACCAACGATACAAGAAACTTTCTGTAGATGCTGCAAAGTTATATCTTTTTTTTTTAATTGTATCATATTCTTAAGATGTACATAGAAATGTTGTTACCACAGTTACAGTTATGTACAAAACAATTTTTCACAACATAATTTGCAGAGCAATCACAGAAAAATATCTATAGCTGGGGGGTGGTCACGTGTGTGACGTCTGGAGGCTTTAAATGTAGCAGAAACAACAAATAAACAATTAGCCCAGAGAGCTCATAGACAGATATGATCTGCTTTTCCTGAAGGAATCGCTTAGGAAAATGAAGGAATGGAATTATCTGTAGTGTGCATCGAGATAACAAGCAGTGCCAAGAAGAATTAGATCCTGTTTGGTATCGGTGGCATACAGGCAGCATTTGGAAATAATACAAACTTTATGAGACACTGTTTTCCTCAGATTTGACATATCACTGTATTAAAAGCAGAGGTGCAAAGTAACAAAGCACAAATACTTTGTTACTGTCCTTAAGCAGAATTTTCAGGTATCTGTACTTTACTTGAGTATTTATTTTTCTGACAACTTTTACTTTTACTTTATATCTGCACTCTCTATTCCTTTTGAGTTATTGGTTACCAGTGTTTATCGCATACAACGGGATAAAAGACGCAAAAAGATAATGAGGTTCAGTTACATTGACACACAAAAGCTGGTAGATTTGTCCTTTAAAAAGTACCTACTTTTTACTTTCTTACTTTGAACACATTTAAGAGCCTTCACTTTTTCACTTTGACTTTAAAAAGTTGAATCAGTACTTAACATGGGTATCTTTGGTTCTACTTAAATTACATAAAGAGAAAAAGATATGCATATAAATATAGAATGTAATATCTTAGAGAAACATTTCAAACAAAAGATCATAACATCAAATGCTAATCTCATCAAGATGAGAAATGCCAAAAGTTGCAAAAGTTTGACTTTTCACTGCATTTTTAAAGGGCGGGGAATTACTGAACTAAACGAAAACTAGTGTGCTGTACTGTAGTGTGTGGCTAGTTTCCAACCTCATGATTCCACTAGATGGCAATGTGAAGCTATGAAAGCTGAGGTGAGCTGCCGGTTTTTTCTTTCAGCACTCACATCTTAAAGCAAACTCACAATGAAAAGTGCAGTAATAACTAATAACTCATCATTCACCAACATCATATTTCCTCTTTTCACAAATTTCACTATTTCCTTCTCATGCCATTGAGCACTCTTATGACATTAGGCCTTTCTTTTTGCCCTAAATTACATAAGCAGGATTTTCCCCTGCGCGCACTCTATTGATGTGAACTGCAAACTGTGCAAACCATCATGGTTAACTAGCCATAGAGGATCTGCTTCAGTGGTGCCACTTTTTCTCTTCTTCTTCGACGGGGCACGGCAGAGAACGGCAACATGCAAATCTCGTGATAAAAATACACTTGAATCCCTCACTGGGTTTCTGCTTTTAAAAATGCAAATTTTTCTCAATTTTTCCTGTGTGCCATATTTTGCTTTCAATCCCCCCCCCCCAAAAAAGTTCTTATTATACACAAATACATTTTTATAAGTGCACTATATTCACAATATTACAATCCATAACTATGCAATATTTATAACAGGTCTACCACTTTTGTATTTTTAATTCTACTGCATTAACAGGTAATTCCACCTTGGTCATGTGATGATCATGTATGGATTATGGTATTTCAAAGAGGGAAGTGCATAATGTGACTGTACTTTCTACTAAGGCTTGTGGTCAACAGACAGCTTGGCCCACAGACTCATTCAGCTGTACTGGAACCGATTTAGAGCAACTTTAAATAATCCATAACAGCAGCACCTGCCGCCTGGCCCATGTGTGGCTTCTTATTCTGAAAGAGGTTGTGTAATCAATGTGACTTATGCCGTCGGTCCAACGATATAGTTGGAAACATGGTTTTAAACCACAAAGGTCCTGTTCCTCAATCAAAGATGGAGTTAAATCTAATCCACCACAGATCATGCATGCATGCAAAAACTAAATACTTACAAATGATCAATTCACTGACAAAGTAATGTAATATTGTCAGTTTGTTACATGACGTAGTGCAAACAGCACTTGTCGTATTCTTTTTTGCATGTAACTGATTTTAAAAAAGCAATATTGTTACATATCTAAAGAGAGTGATGTCAAAATATTTGTAATGAAAGTCTGTTTCACAGGTATTTTTCTGCTATCACCTTTCTGACTACCCACATCCCGTCACCTTTGTGCTTTGCATGCACATACACATGCTCAGACAGAGAGCACTGAGCTGTGAGGTTCATGTCAATATACCTCTCATGCTCGCCTAGCTCTGGTTCCTCGGGGACTGTTACCCCACCCTGGCGTTCCCCTTCATTTCAACATCCATCACCTTCGTTTCGTGTTTAAAAGTTTTGCTTCTCTTGAACATGAAACAGAAAAAAAATCATGCATCAATGTTTTTTATTCACATACTGTGCAAGTATTTCTGTGAGCAAACCACTATACACGTTTAAACGTGAATCAGTAAGTTGCCAGTAGCAGCTTATGCCATTTTTGCTGCTGATAGTGGCAACATCAAATGCTCCAAACAATATTGTCAAAAAATAAACTTGATGAAAGTTGAGAAAGAAGCCCCATTTTGCCTGATATCAAGAAATCCAACATCCATTCTAGTCACTGTTGTAACAGGTGGCCTGGTCAGTGAATGTGAAAAAAATGACTCCAGACACATTTTTAAAGCAATTACAGTATCGATCCACCCTGCCTCAGTTAAATAGTTTCTAAAGGTCTTAAGGTAGAAGGCCTGTAAATTCTGGCACTCAAAAAAGCTGACATATAGGCAAGATTCAATCTGAAACGCAGTAAAATGTTTTAAAAACAATCAACATTCGTCATTTTCATCATAAATTAGTGGGACTAAAACCCATTCAAGTTTTAGTCCCATAAACAAAAGTTTTTACCCTTTTTTTTTTTTCTAACTCTGCCACTACACGCCTGTAGAGCAGCCGTTCCTCTTTTTCAGGGGAGAAGTTGAGTGCTGGATCTTCTTTCTGGGCTTCTTTCTGTATTTCCTGTCCAGAAACAAATCAGGCGGTCAGGGATCACTCTTGTCAAAGAGTGCAACAAACAGGACATGGACTGATGCAATTTTCAGCTGTTCCTTCACCCACTGATTCAGAAACATTGCATTCACACACGTCGTTAAAAGGTGGTTTAACCCAAGCCTGTGATCACTTTAGAGTTTTCAATTGAATCTGCTTACCAGGGTTTCTTTTAAATTACCACAAATGTTAGCTGTTGACACGAATGCCTGTTAGAGAAGTCACATGTCAGATATTTAAAGGAAACGTACGTACAAAAAGAATGAGGGGCTTCTCTGTCAAATGTTTAAAAAGCAATAAAACTACGATGTAAAGCAAATCGATTGTAACCTTTTAATACTTTGAAACTGATGGTGCCTTACAATAAAACCCTTTCCTATAAATCTGTAAAGTTCCTTATTTTCACTTTTGCATGTCATTTTTTTTCCTTCTGCATCACACACTTTCCAGCGCGTGTATGTTTCTATTAAACTGTCTTGTTGTCTTCATTATGAAATTGATCTGAATCCGAATATCGATTTCTGAACGTTTTTACTGCTCTTTGTTCAAAATACATTAGCAGCTCACCCCCCACCCCCACCTCTCCACTCCCACCCCTTTCCCCCAAAAGACCACCATAGGTGTGTAGCTAAAGGGACTTTTGGTGTGAAGGACATGAACTGATACTGATTAGAGGATATGATCCTAGATAAGTGGCTACCACAGTGTGAGTGTGCATGTACATGTGTGTCTGTGTCTGCGTATGAGTGTGTGTGTGTGTGCGTGGGTGTGTGTTTGAGTGTGTGTGTGTCTACACAACGTGTGTGTGGTTAGGTGGCTTTCTCCCTGTGTCCCAGGATGTGGGCTCCTCGTCCACCTGTCTCTCCACTCACAGTGTCCTCAGTGCTCTCCCAGTTCCTCTCTGAATGCCTATTCTCATCTCACCCACACTGAGTCTAAACCAGTGTTCTCCCCAGAGACACCACCAACGCCTTCAGCAGCACAACTTGCATAACACAACCTGTTCAATGTAAATCACAACTTCCCACTGAGGCATTTCTTGCACACTGACTAGCTCACCTTTCGGGGCAATGAATAAGGCCTACAATTAGGCTCTTTTACATAATTCTTAATACTTCAAAAATCTACCAGACCGCAAATAATAAAACGATATGGTGCATGAAGATATTTTTCAATAGAACTTTTGACTGTTTCTATTAAATTACAGCTGATACAAGCACTGAAGAAAGAAAGGAAATTAATTTAAAGGTCAGTGCTGAGCCTGCAGCCAACCTCCGCACAATAAGTGAGGAGTCAGCATTAGCGAGAAATCAGGAAACAACAAAAACACAAGAAAAAGTAATTTCTTTAGTCTATCAGGGAACGCTTTCAAATTGTAGTGATTCCTCTTTTGCTTAATTTCCTTGAAGCGCTCCTTTTCACAGGAAGAACTGCTTCCTTTAAGCGCCTATACAGAGCACAGATTGAAATGCTACAGCCGATGGACATGGTTGCGTATGATAGCAACATTACTTCTGTTTGTCATCAGTCTCTAATGGTTTATTGTGGGAAGCCTCAGACGCCACAAAGAGATGTTGCAATGCGACAAGAACCACACTGCAGACACTGAAAATCTGAGCAGAAAAGCGTCCCTTAGCAGAAAACACACAGAAGCGTTTGTCTACTTCTCTTCCGTCTGCTCACCCTGCAGAGCATGTCACGTTAACACAGCAATGTTTTGTTTTTTTTTGTTTTTCAACATAAGTGAAAGGATAGACGCAGTTCCAAGAATCAGTGTTTTAGAAGTAAAAACAATAAAAATCAAATTGGTCATTCACAGAAGTCAGTGTTTTAAGATTTTGTCTCTTCCCAGAAAAACGTTTTCCACTGTGCCACTTCTGTTCAAGTGGGAAAGAAATCATAATATACAGTACTGTAGAAGAGAATGGCATTTGCTATGCTCCATGTATCACAGGACACAACACAGCACGAGATACAAAATACAAGAGTACAGATCAAGTAAGAGATCCGATCGATAAAGATTGCATTAGATAAAGATCTAATGCAGTGTATCAAAGTACCAGTAATGTTCCTATCTTTGAAGAGAGATCACTATAGATAGGTCATTTAAGTCCCTAATAACCTGAAGGTATGTACTTTACCTGAATTGTGATGTTATAATAATAATAATAATAATAATTATTATTATTATTATTATTATTATTATTATTATTATTATTATTATCATCATCATTATTATTATTATTGTTACAATAATTGTGGTCTTGTGGAATAGTTCTGCTTTCTGAAGTGTTTTGTTGTTGTTTGTTTTGTTGACATTGACTTTTACTTATTTTTAATCAAGTACTTTTACTGGATCATTTTCACTGGAATGTTTTTTTTTGTTTTGTTTTTGACATTTAACACTGACCTGTGAATCATTTATGCAGACTCACAACTTAAGGGATGAAACAGTGCTGTGTTTACAACATGACTGATACTGTAGACACATTGAGCAATTAATTGATTGTACTTTGTAACTTCGTTACTAGCAGGTTGTCACAAAAATATATAATTCCCATGCATTTCTTTAATTGAATCTATGAAAAATGCCAAAGATAACACAATGTGACATGCATAGGATTTTTGCACCAACATGGTGATTCCCAAAGAGCTGTTAACTGAAAACGTATATCTCAGCATCGGGTGCACCGTCCTTAAAAAATCTGAGGAAACTGGAAAGTGGAGGTAGCAGGTCTAAAAAAGAAACTTACAACAGAATAACAGAATCTGCATGCTGTATCCTTAAAAAAACAGGAACATTTCAACAAAGACTCGAAATAGTACGTGTGAATTGTATCTGGCTTTTCTGCTAATCCAGCTACTGTTCACTGAAGGCTCATCAGAAATGCTCTGAGTGGAAGGGTGGCTGTCAAGCAGTCATACTTCAGGAATGGTAACAAGGAGAAAAGGCTTGAGGTATGCCAAATTACACAAGAACTGGACTGAAAACAGTCCGAACAGAAAAATACAATGGGACACTGTCAGTCATGAATTGGCCTCCCAGAGCTCAGAGCTCACCATTATTGACAGAGACTGGAACAAAAGGCAGCCCAGAATTGCACAAATTATGTGTTTTGGCTTATATACTATATTTCTGTGTTTGCACTTGTTTCAGTAAATTGCCACCTATTTACCATTTTCCTAATACATATATATATATCAAACAATGTTAGGGGTGACTCAAGATTTTTGAACAGCTCTGGATAAAATCATTGTTGTATGAGGCATTAAGAAGCACAATATTTTCATCTTTTTAATCAAACATACATTCCTGGTGAAACTAAGGGCCTCTCTTTTTTCCTGTACAGGCCTCCAAAGACAATCATGGTTACTGGAGGAGTCAAATTCATATTGAAGAGTTGTAAAGGGACAGAGTTTGTAGTTTTTAAACTACAAATAGAAATACAGAAGTGAAGTAACGCCTTGAGTGAATACATGAGTGCAGATCTGACTCCCTGTGAGTCAGATCAGTGCATATGGAACATGGAACATGCACATATTTATACTGTACTATACTTTAAGACTCATGTGAAGAGATTAATAAATGCCATATTTTTGTAAATGGCAAAATAATCACAAATTACTGCTAGACAGGAAAGCAGCAGAAACAGTAAAAAGGTGACATCTGCTTAGCAGCAGTTCTAAAAACGCTCTAAGTTTTTTCACAGACATTTTAAGAAACAACAGCAGTAACCTGTAAAATAGAAAAGCCATGCTACCAGTTTTACCATCAGACCAATTTACTGTCCACCTTTTAGGCTAAGCTTGCTGGTTTCTGGGTGTAGCTTCAAATTTACTATACAGTATTTCCCAAAAGCGTATTCTGTAAATGCTGACAAAGTAATAATATCTGTTTATCTAGCAGTTTAACAATGTGCCTGACACTTCAGCAGAACAACAAACACTAAAAAATCTTTACCAATAGAAAAAAAACAAACAAACTCGATGAACTTGCAAATAATTAATCCCAAGCAAAGTTATTACATTTTAAGGTTCGTGTAGGCTATAGCTGGGGAGAGCCTTATTAAACTTTGATGTTGTGGATGTAATGAGCACGCTTTCAAATCAAACTGACATGCATTTGTCATTCATGTGTATAATCACAAGAAAGTGTAAAATACCTACAAAAATACATTAGTTTCTCCCAGTGTCTAACATGGTATTTGAGGGTGGAGGGGGTGAAATCAGTTTCCTGTGACAGTTTTTGAAGTAAGTTCCTGTTCTGTGGAACTTAGACAGCACTCCCCCATGTAAATAACCACAAACACACACAGAGACAGACACAGTATTCCACCTGTGTTTTTATTCAATGAACCATTCAATATTCTAATTTAAGTGAAAGGTTTTATCCAGAGATGTCATATGAAGAGCACATGACTCCTTTAATTGGGTGATTTTTGTGTGAGTCATTGCAGCAAATCTCCTTGTCATTATTAAAAGCTATTTCAATTCTTACCCATCCCTGATACCCAGAAACTTCTACATACTAAGAATTTATGATGTTGGGTCTATAGTTATTCTTTTTAACCAATGGCTTGTATTTGTACTTTTTGTTTATGTTTATGATGTTTATATGCATTTATTGCTTATTTGTCATAACTTGTTTTTTGGTCTATTTATACGTATTTGTTCTTTCTCTATTCCTGTAAATTCCACTCTGAACTACTTTTTCTTTTACTTTAGGTTTTTAACTTAATGAAAACAACATATGTCCAAAATATGGTTTAGTGAGTGACTACAATACAATGACTACTAGAAACCAAAGCTTTTCTTATTAAGGAACTGAAAACAAATACACACACACAAACTGTGTGAGTACTAATAATTTTCATGTCTCAAGGCCCCATCAACATTCCTGAAAATGTAAGCGATTAAATGCAGTGATCTGGAAATAAATGTAACCTGTGATTTGATTTTCTTTGGAAGTGCAAAAGCCTTTTGCCTTCAGAAGTGCTTCGTGCAATATACTCAACAAGGTGCTGGAAACATTCCTCAGAGATTTCGGTCCATACTGACATGACGGTGTCACACATTTGCTGCATATCCATGCCAATCTCCCTTTTTGCACAATATCCTAAAGCCTCAATTTCCTGTCCTTAGCTGACATGAGTGGCCTCTAGCGTGGTCTTCTGTTTAAGGTTCAACATGTTGTGCATTCAGAAATGTTCCTCTGCTTATCTTGGTTATAATGAGTGGTGTTTTTACTTACGGTTGCTTTCCTAACAGCTCAAAGCAATCTGGCTATTCACCTTTGACCTGTGAGGCATTTTTGCAAACGGATCTGCCAATATATTTTCTCCTTTTTTTATTTCTTTCTTTTTTTTCACCCATTATTTGTAAACCCAAGAGATGGTTGTGTGGGAAAATCCCAGTGCAAGAGCAGTTTCTGAACTACTCAGACTAGCCCATCTGGCATCAACAACCATGTCACATCCAAAGTCACTTAAATCACCTTTCTTCACTACTCTGATGCTGTGTTTGAACTGCTGAAGTTCAGTCACTTCTTTATTAAACCTGCATGCCTAAACGCACTGACTTGTTGCCATATGATTGACTGATTTCATTTTTGCATTGACAAGCAATTAAATAGGTGTACCTAATGAAGAGGCTCATTAGTGTACATGCTTATTTTGAATTGTAATTCAATTATTTTGAATAATTATTTTGAATTTTAATTCAAGAATAATTGAAAAAATTGAGTGGGTATTTAAAACCATCTGCAGTAAATAATATAATTAATTATTCTCTCTCTTTGAATATAATTAAAAGAGATCTCTTGGACGACACTGTGTTAAAAACAGACATGATTCTGTGGTAGAAATACACGAGCAACACCCCCCCCCCCCCCCAAAACATTTTTT
>VOQK01037779.1:0-10809 GCA_015052645.1 Benitochromis conjunctus
ATATATTGTACGCTAGCTGCCATAACATTTTTTTCTCTTCCTATTGTTGTTTTGTTTGATTTGTGTGTGTGTGTGTGTGTGTGTGTGTGTGTGTGTGTGTGTGTGTGTGTGTGTGTGTGTGTGTGTGTGTGTGTGTGTGTGTGTGTGTGTGTGTGTGTGTGTGTGTGAGGTGGGGACTTAAATCTGTTTGCATATTCACATCTTGGGAATTTTTCTTAGATAAAACCAAACAAGAAAAAACAAAAAAACCCAGCAACAATTCTCCATGTTATATATAATTTATAATGGGGAGTTTAAACAAATTCACAACCTGTATAAAAGAATTTAAAAACAACTAATCAGTACACTGATTATGTGCCGTGCTCCCATTTTCTGTTTCCAATTTTGTGAAAGTCTCTACAAATGATAGAAGATGAAGTACAAACTAAGAGAACAACATAATCAACAGCTAAAATAACAGCTATGTTAAAATCCATATCACTATTCACAACAAACAATAGTTATTTTATTCATTTCCAACACCTACTATACAGCATCACTTGCAATGTGGACAAGTTGTCTCATCATGTTAACGTCCGTGAACTTGTGAAAGAATGTCTCATGGCATATCTGGGTCAGGTCGTGGCCAGCACACATCTAGCAGTAGTAGCAGTGGATTTCACTTAGAGAAAAAAAATGATACCTAAATAAATTATGGTATTATAACCGACTGATTTTATAATTCAGTGCCTTACGTTCATTTCTAAGTATTTTCCAGTGCACAAGGACAGAAGTATCAAACATTAGGATAACTTTTAATTTATGAAATAAGGGGAAGAGACTGGACAGATTTCCCCTCTGGGTTCAAACTAATCGCCTTTAAGTGAGAGACTTGTTCTTTCAATTAGGGTGAACACTATTCTCAGCTCTCCATTTACAAAGATACTGTATGTGACAAGGACACTTTTCTTTACCAGGGGCTACTGAGGGAACTATTTAGGAGTTTGTGAATTCATTTATAAACAAGCTATCCATCCATCCATCCATTTGCTTCCGCTTATCCTTTTCAGGGGCGCGGGGGGCGCTGGAGCCCAGTTGTCTTGGGCCGAGAGGCGGGGTACACCCTGGACAGGTCGCCAGTCTGTCGCAGGTCTAACACATATACCCAGACAACCATTCACACTCACAGTCACTCCTGCATTCACACCTATGGGCAATTTAGTGTTTCCAATTCACCTATCCCCACAAACTGCATGTCTTTGGACTGTGGGAGGAAGCCGGAGTCCCTGGTGAAAACCCACGCAAACACGGGGAGAACATGCAAACTCCACACAGAAAGACACCGGCCTTCTTGCTGTGAGGCAACAGTGCTAACCACAGTGCCACCGTGCTGCTGGGAGCCTGTGTAAAATGTATGTTTTTATATTTCTGAAAACATTTTTTAAGGCATCATCTTTTTGCATTATGCTTACAAGTTGCATTATTAGGAGTAATGCATCCACCAGGCTGGACTCATTTTTCATTTACCTTTTTTTTTAAATAGTCAAATTGAAACACTTCTAAAGAGTTTCACTTGCTGAATCTCCAATCAACTTTCACCATGGATGTTAGAGCCCAGTGTATACTAATTTAGAGTTACAAGTATAACAGGAAACTCAAGTATGTATATAAATACTCCACTGAAAGTACCCAAGAATCTAAAACTGAATCCCACCAAACTAGGATCCAAACACTGACAGCACTCAGTCATAGTTAAAGAGCTCTGGTGCAGTCTTGATTAATACAGATTAGTCCACATGTTTTCAGTGGTGGAAACGTATTCATTGCATGATTTATTCTTGTGTAAAAGTCATGTTCTTAATATGACCCCTTTCTATTCCGAAATGTGATCCTAGTGCAGCTTATTAATTTGCATCATTCAAATCGATTTTGCTCTGAGCGTAAAGACTACATTTATTCTTAGCACAACAGCAAATAATTGTTGACAAACCAAAACTGCACCATATGATTTTTTCACTCTGTTGTTCTCCATATAACGATTTCTTCAACTTTTCAGTTTTAATGTGTGCATCATTACTCCCATATTTAAAGAATATTAATATTTGAAATAATAATTCACAAACTAGTGGTGACACATCATAAACTCATCCAACTCTATATTTGTCCATACAAAGTGATTCTCTTCAACTGTCGGCAGGATGATTTACAATAACAAGGTAATATGCAGCAAATAATGCCAGTCTAGATTGGGCGTTATTCTAGATTGGGTCTAGATTCTTTTCGCTTGTGTTATCCTCCTGATTATATACACTGTTTGAAGTTCAGGACTTGTTAAGTTTAATGACAATGTGACCTCAGATAGAGGACAAACACTCTGACTTTTAAAAGGTTTATTGCAAAATTTGGATTTGAAGTGAATGATGGCAGGCAGTGAGAAATGGAGAGATTGTGAGACTAAAGACTGACAGGGCTGAATGATGGCTTTTCTGAAGAGAAGGGAACTGGAAAGTGATCCATTGCCAGAGCACAGAAAACACTAAGTTAGTGATGGTGGTGGAGTGGGCTGGCAGGCAGGGTAGAAGATGGCAGAGTGGTGAGCTGGATGGTGAATATTTTGGTAGTGAGTATTCCTGAAGGTGAGAAGAGCTAGTAAGCAGATGGCTGTTGAGTCAACAGGCCTGCAACTGGGGGAGAATCTGAGGCAGAAGAAAGCAGCAGTAGTAGGTTGTGTTATCCTGAGAACATTGCTAGAACTGGAGATGACAGAACAATCTGGCAAGGCAGAAACAGGTCTTGATAGTAATGACTAGCTCAAGTGTAGGTGTGCCAGCCACGTCAGTTCAGAGACAGAAGAGGAGTAGCCACACCCGGGGACATACAAACACTCGAGAATACACAAGTTGTTTGTCTTTGATGTGTCATCTCCAGCACAACATCAATCCAATAAGTCATCATTTACATTGCAAAGGATCCTTGCATCTTTTGCAATGCAAATCACACTAAGGCAGTTTCACAAGTAGTGCATTAAGTCTGAGCACATTTATAGGTCATTTATATTGAAAATGTATGCTATCTGTGACTATACTGTGTATGTCCTCATCAGCTGCTCTTTCCTTTTTGACATGGTTTCCTTAAAAAAAATAAAAAAAAAATAATCCTCTTGCAATTTTCAATGACATGGAACAGAGAGTTGCTTCTTCACACACTATGATAAAATCCCTGTGAAAGACACAGCTTCACAACTGAAGAACTGTACGTGTTGTCTTAAGTTGGAGTGATTTGCACTGGTGGCCATGTCTGAGCAAGGGCATGCACAGTCACACTAGGTGTATTTCCAAGGGTAATACTTCTTTTGTATAGATGTGGTGCTGGTGCCAGTACTGATTTTAACACCTTTTTATTAATTATCAGCTGATATTTTAACATTACATAGGGACTCCGGAAGAAAAAAAATTATAGCTGATAGTCTGTGGACCATAACTTCAGATCATATGTGACTATCTTACAGTGGCTTTTCCCATGGTCACTAATAATAGTGGCTCCTTCTTTGGGTCAAACAAGCAGGAGTGAGTAGGGTTTTTTTTTGTGTGTCAATGCCTGGAGCCGGTTCTCCATTGGCCGCTAGCACTATTACCAGTATTGACATCATAGCACAGCAGTGGAAACAAAGGAGAAAAAAGAGATAAGAGGGAGAGGGAGAAACCCCAAACCACAGGTAAAAACAAACTCCCAAAAAAAGGTAATGATGAAATTCACCTCATTTCGATGGTTTGTTTCTTTCACTTTTCTTTGTATAGTTTAAAATTCGTGTTGCTTTCCATCCACTGCCTCATAAAGCATTTTACTACTGTTTCTGCTGAGGGATAAGGTTCATTCCAGCCAAACTACTCTGAGACTATGTAAATAACTGCCCACTCAGCAGCCTCCCTCTGAACATTTATTTATGTACTTTATTGTTTTTAGTAGTCAAAGTGCCTTTGCTAACATATTGTATGTGCTTGGTAACAGCATGGCAACATCTAAAAGCACACACAACAATATGCAGGATGACAGACTTCTACCTGTATAATCATGAAAAAATGAATGAATGGCACTTTAGCTGTTGTGGGCTTTTACTTTCTTGTAATCCTGCTGCATGTTCTTTATTTCCTCCAAACATTATTTCTATATGATGGATGCACAAGGTAACACGTTGCCAGCGAAACGATTTCACTTTGATCAGTCAGAGACATGTTGCCTGATTATGTGCTGTCTTTTAAACCCACCTATTTTAAAACCCACCCCCATCTATTTGTGTGGTGGGGGGCATCTTCCTGATGTAATCACAGATCTCCATACTAGCATTGTGCCTCTCACACTCACTAATGCTTTCTTTCCATCCTTCTGTTGCTCATAGAACCACAGGGTGATGGACCTCAGGTGGAGACATCCATCCACTGTGAGGAGTTGTCATGTCTTGACATCAGTGGCATCTAACCAGTCATGTGACCAGCTTATTATTCCAACTGGATATATGATGAGTGGAAGGGAATTTGTGTGGTGGGCTTTGATCTTATTTCTATGATTCAGCTGGCTTATCAGAGCCCGTCTTACCTTCTGGAGGTATTTTACTGTCGGTGACCTTCATGCATTTTTACCATGGTTCCTGTATGCCTGTGGGATACCCAGGGACATGTAGCTGACCTGTGTATCTGCTATTCTGCCTTCTGGCATCTCCACCCCTTCAGTCCAGATCACCTTCCCACTCTTTGCAAACATAAGGCCGCATTTATCTATTCTGAATGATAACCCAATGTTCTTGCTGTTGATCCTGGTGAGGTGGATCAGTGAATCAATTCTTCACTTATTCCTGTCATACAGCTTGATGCCATCCTTGGCAAGAAAAGGTGATGGTTTCTACATGCATGGTTCCCACCATGAAGCATGGAGGAGGGGGTGTGATGGTGTGGGGGTGCTTTGCTGGTGACGCTATTGTGGATTTATTCAAACTTGAAGACGCGCTGCACCAGCATGGCTACCACAGCATGCTGCAGCGACATGCCATCCCACTGGGGTTAGTTGGACCAACATTTATTTTTCAAAAGGACAATGACCCCAAACACACCTCCAGGCTGTGTAAGGGCTAAAAATCTCTAAAAATCTATATAAAATATAAAACATGTTTTGAGTCATTTCACACTTTTTTGTTTGCTACATAATTCCATATGTGTTCATTCATAGCTTTGATGCCTTCAGTGAGAATCTACAATGTAAATAGTCAAATAAAGAAGAACGTGTGTTCAAACGTTTTACTGGTAGTGTATACTGGCTAGGAATCAAACCCCCAAAACTATTGTTATAAAGACAGTCTTCATGTAATTGCCATTCAAATTTTCATACATATTGTTCCTACATATTGTAGGATCTGTCTTTTTGCCAGGTAAAAAAGAATGTGAGAGTAAAGAGGGAGAGACTGATTGAAAGCATCATGTGTCATAACACACATCTGCCACTCGCAAACATGTTTTCAGAGACCCAGATTTCAGTCCACTGCATTAGGCAGGTCAATAGGAACAGAGTCCTTTAATGTCCCTTATCTTTCTAATTACACATAATCTCCTAGTCTGTCAGTATAAAATATATTAATAACTAACAGGGGTTGATGGGTATCCTGCGAGACAGACTGATTTAACTCGAAGGCATCCCATTCCCTTTTAGTTCTATTAGATAAGACACAGTTCTCTAATCTAGCATTTAGGATGTCTGTCACACGTAAATGAGTCATCCCACAAGAACATTACATGCCAGTCAAAGGAGCCGAATGATTCATAGAGGTGCAGCATAGACAGACTGATAACATACCCTAGTGATAAAATTTATACTCTTTAAAATGATTGCAGAAAAGTTATATTTGCTTTAATTTGCTGTGTGTTGATTAGGTGGTGCATCGGGGTCTGTGATACCTGTGGATATGCAGTTGTGTAATATGTGATTTTTGTCCCGATGATCAAATTTTCAGTGGATAATTTTACTGTAACGCCATTTGACTTTCACTGTCTGAAATCTACAATCAGAAACAGAAAATCTATACAGAATACAGTGTTATAGCTTTAATTTACATGACATCTTGGGAATTTTATGGCTGTTATAAGTTAAATATACTGTTTTTGCATGTGTAAAAACAATTACCTTCCAATATAAATTGTAATGCAAATAGCCAGGCTTATATTACAGAAATGTGCTGTGGTAAGCTGGGTTGTTAATGTGATTGTATGTGGAAAAAAAAATACAATAAAAAGAGATAACAGCCACAAAAGGGTCAAAATACTGTTGTAAAACTAGTAATTGGCTTTATAATAATTATATTTTTTAGTTATTTGATTTTTTTTTGTCTTTAATTTTTTATTATATTAAGTGCAATGCAGGTTTTTCACATGTAACTTTACATACAAATGTAAATTTGAAACTGATATTTTAATAGTAACCATATGCACCTCGCTTTCTCTAACACACAAAATTTGACCCTTTTCTGACAATTTCTCCAGATTCAGTTAAAACAAATTACAACAAATGCCTTTTTCCTCAAATTTAAATGTAAACAAAACATTTCATATTCTCATTGGAAAGTGTGTATCGGGTCGTTATAGGCAGTTGAAATATCCAAATCTGAATTATTAATGATACTGCAGAAATACAGAGTATAGCTAATGGAGCTTTAACCAAAGTTATTCCAACTTTGTACCTGTCAGAGTAGTCTGTGCAGGATTTATATTAGGTGACTGAGTTGTAATAAGATAGCCAGGATTTGTGATTTTCATAATGAATATCTTGGCACAGAATGCTGTTTTTGATGCAGAAATATGCACTGGCCTACCTTCTGTGGATTGATATCGATGAGTCTTCAATTTATGCCTAATCCTCACACTGATATTTCATAGACTTGATCCATTAGCCATTAATAATAACAATTTATATAAATAAAAAAACTGACTGTGGAGTACTCATAAAAATATTTAGTAACTTCTTACTTCTAAGACTGGAGGCATAATAGTTGCACCCCTAAGAGCTAATGCTACTGCTGAACAGATCATTAATAGCACCCAGGCTTGAAACGCCATTATTTAGGCAACATATTAATCACTGATTGCAGTACCATAGGTGAAAATGCAAAACTCCATTGGTTTTAATTAAACTCTATCTTGCTTCGTAGCACTTTACAAATGCTATTGCCTTAAAAGGAAAGACTCTTTTAAATATAATATATTGTCTGTACTGTGATTTAGATCATTACCTTAAAGAGGGAGAAAGCAGCTTTCAAATATGCACATGTTTCCCATTGCAGTTAAATGTGTGCTCCTGCACAGTCACAGTGTGCTTGTTTCAAATCTAAGATTGTTATTTTTGCTAAGGCTATGCAGTAGTTTATCCAAATCTGGATTTCACTACATATGGATGCATGGAGAGATGGGATTTATGGTGTCTATTTGATTAAATAGACCTTTGACAAAAGAGCCAGTACAGGAGAACGACAGCGGCAGCTCTGTGGGTTTACACTGAATAAAGCTCATCCTGAGGGACAACTGCCTAGTTGGAATTTCAAGCAGCCTGAAGAACATAGAGTAGTGCCATTGGTGCTGGAGACAGGAGCCTTTTCAGGTCATTCACTTATTCAATGTAGGGAATGTAGATTTGGCTATTCTTTTTTTTTGTGGTGAATACCAAGCAGTGACCTAAATGCTATTCTCTTCAGTCAATCAGCATAAATAAGCATGACTAACTTTGGCAACCTGCTGTAGTAAGTAAGAAAATCTACCAAGCCTTAATATAATTCTTGGAAACTTTGCGTAATTGCACAGTAGGCACTTAGAGCTTTCATTTCAATAGATTTTTATCAAAAGAAGGAAAGAAAGAAACTCACTTCACTTACACATATAGCAATTAGAACATTGCATCCAGATTTCTGAAACACACAGTAATTGCATCATCCGAGGCTCAAGCAGCCATGTAATTAGGTGAAAGTGTAATTGGAAACCACAGTTACAAGCACTGAAAAAAATAATATTCAACTGTGGAACCGCATTAGGCTACAATGGGAAGAATGACTAAAATTACAATGATAATACAAAACGTTATCCGTCTATTACTCTATAGAGGCTATTTTTAGATTGCAATGAGACATCTTTGTTCAAATCATAAGTGCTTCAGATTTAAATATAGTGCACTTTCCGGATGCACTATATTTAGTACTGATTTCATGCATTTCATGTTAAAGCCTTTTTCCCAAATGGATTAAATTCAGGCACCTTTTTTACTTTGTCATTATGGGCTATTGTGTGTAAAACTTTGAGGTGAAAAATAAATTGAATCCATTTGTAAATTTGGCTTTAACGGGACAAAATGTGGAACAAGTGAAAGTAAAGAGCTATTAGTGCTTTCCAGATGCAATGTGCATGTATTTAATTCATGATTCTGACAGTCACAGTTTTAGTGTCTAACTGGTGAGCAGGCAAAATTGCGCACAAATGCATATGTTAAGTGTAGCTATACAGCGAGGTGAGAACACCTGAAATGATGTTGTGGGCACAGATTTGCTATGCAGGTGGACAGATATGGAAGCAGAGGTCGGAGAACAAAGTGGTATAGTTACACAGTGGGGTTGCACTCAGTCTGCTGGTTTGTGTGTATTCACAGATCACCAGTGCTCCCTCAGCTTGCTTTTTTGCTCACTCAAATGAATCTGACGAGCATGACTGAATGGCTCAAACACAAATCAGTGCTCTGTTTTTGTTTCCCTACGGTCGGCTTGTGATAAAGTCCGAGATGAAATTAATTCTTGATCTCCGTAACACCTCACAAAGCTAAGGAAGCTACAGTTATCTGTGTCTCCGAATCATGATGCTTGATCTTCAGCAGTACAATTTGTTAGGTTCCTTGTTACAGTGTTTCATTAACTGTTTTCAGGGTTAAGTTTTAGTTATTAGGTCAACATTTCGCGTTGATCGAAGCAGAGATCTATCTGCACGATGTATGCACTAAGTTTAATAGTGTATGTGACAGCGCAGGTGGGACAGTGTGAGGAAAAACTGATGGGGCCTTGACTTTTCATTTCAGCTTCCTCCACTACAGCAACAAATGTTCGGCTCATTTTTATAGATTATGTAAAGCTCAATTAACGACTGTGTTTCTTATGAGTGACTGTCTCAGATCATTATGATGCCGTTGGGAGAAATGTTGCTGCTCCAAAATGTAAACTTGTGGTTTGAGGGTTTTTTCTTGTTTTTGTTTTTTTTGGGGTTTTTTTTTACACCAATTGCCATCTCAGTGCATTGAGAAGGATAAAAATATCAACTATAATAAATGCAGAAAACACAATAAAGAGTGCCGTACTGAATAAAAATGGTTGCAAGATGCTCTATCAATAGAAGTAGCACACAGTTTTCTTCAAGATGCCGTGTGATCTACCTCCCCCTATTTTGTATATGAGAACAAGACAATCCCTTGAAATACTCGTACGCACAGAGTTCCAAGTTGTGAATGAAAAATGGCAGGCACAAAAACCAAGCTTCTGTCACTATGTGCATACTGGCATAAAGATGATGGAGTGAAGAACAAAGGCAGTACCCCCCGTTCACACATTATTTAGCCTGGCGTGTTATGAATCTATTACAAATCCTTTTATAGTGTGCTCAAGAAGAATAGCCTTACGTGATAATGTGCAGAAAGGCTATCGCTCTGCAGCAGCTGTACGGCTTCAGTGTGGGAGTGAGTCCCCTATGACAACGCTTCCACAAGCTGGGTTCATTGACATGGACGCTAAGGGGACAGCCATGGAATCAGAGCTGTATAGCTGCTGCTTCTCTGGCCTCCCTGTGCACAGATTTAAGCACATGCAGAGGGCTTTCATCCATAAGATTGAGACAATACTAGAGAAGCTTTACAGAGCATCCAATAAAAGGCAAATAAATGTGACCACAAACACGCACAGAGAGAGACGAAATCAAAGACCTGCTGGAGCAAATGATTGCTTCGGATGGTAAATAGTTGTAACCATTAGGGAAGATGAGTGCTATTGCCAACATAAATACATACAAAGTATATACATTTCTCGTTTTATTCTAAATGCAGGATAAAATACAAAGTTTCTGCACAAACTACTTTCTTTATGCTAACACATGGAATTCATATTTCCATGCGTGTTTTGATGATATAATATACAAACTTACTAACACATCATGGGATTTCATTTTTAATCGAGTTTGTTCACTTTAATGAGAAATATATATGTTTTCTTCTGTACTTAAGTTTTTATTTTTGTTTGTTTTTTATTATAGTAAATGACTTAGAGCTTTCTTGTGTAAATGCATTTGATGGAGCTGTGATAAGCTAAACCATTTATAAGTGTGGCTGTTTCATTTTTGATGAATTAACTGCTCACACTTTACTGAATCTGTTCACTGGATAATTAAATTAAAAACATATGCATATTATCACAAATACCTTAAAAATTAAAGGCACAAATTTGTGTATTTCTCACTGTAGTTTACAATAAAAATAATGAAAATGTTGCTTTGACACAGCCTAACCTCACCAGAAAAACAAGACACACATTGTTAAATTGCTTGATTAATTGAGGTTTTATGTGTGTGTGTGTGTGTGTGTGTGTGTGTGTGTGTGTGTGTGTGTGTGTGTGTGTGTGTGTGTGTGTGTGTGTGCGTGTGTGTGCGTGCGTGTGTGTGTGTGTGTGTGTGTGTGTGTGTGTGTGTGTGTCACAAGCAGGGGGCAGAAGGGCCCCGCAGGTTGGAAACTCTATCCCGGGGCCAGATCATTTATAAATGTGAGGATATTGATGAC
>VOQK01037791.1:5805-17792 GCA_015052645.1 Benitochromis conjunctus
CTTGTTTTTTTTTTTATAGTGACAAAACTATGAAATGCCAGCATTTGGTCAGATTTCCACAGTTTTATATGGATGTACAGAAGCATCGAAGCGATGTAGGCTCTGACTTTGTAGCTTGATGATCCTGATACAGGGTCATCATCAGTTCTTCGAGGAGCCGAGGGCTGCACGGTGCCTTAACAGCACCACGAGGACTGTGACGACACACGTATGAAGAACACGTTTATCTCATGTGGATGAATGCCTTTCTGCTGTTCCAGGATCTGCTCACCGAGGCTCTGAGCTGAGCCGTGGTTGCGTTATTTCTTATCGAGTGATTCCTCAGTTCCTAAAGCTCCAGCCGCTCTCCGGGATGTGTCTTATTACACCTTCGTCTTTTCACGCACCCCTGTTATTTTCTCATCATCCACAGGTTTGAGGGACGTTTGCCTGTGAGTAGCTGATATTCAGAGTCCTTACATTTCATTGTACATTTCTCACTTTTCCCTCTGACAGATGGAAAACTCTCAGCCGCTCTGCACAGGTAGAGTTCACCAGTTTGAGCCTCACATTTGGGGGAAACCGTGCCATTTTATTCTGGCCATGTTTGAAGAACTGGTACCTTCAAATCTGAGGCCATGGTTCTGAGCAGGAAACAGGTGGAGTGCCTCCATGTGGGTCAGGGAGGTGTTGGGTCAGGGAGGTGTTGCTCAACTGATCACCAGATGGATCTGAAGTCATGTGGACACTGTGAAGCTGTCAATTTAGCATCGGTGTACGTTCTTACCCTCACCTTTGACCCCGAGTTGTGGGTAGTGATCGTGAGAACTGCAGATACTGTGAGCCTCCTACGAAGGGGCGTCTCATTCATTCAGGAGGAGGTCAGAGTATAGAGTCCTTCACACTGGAGGAGGCGGTGTTTGGGAGGAGACCCAGGGCAGACTGAGGACACAGTTTATGTCTCTGACTGGCCTCAGTGTTTCCCCAGAAGAGCTGGACCAGCTTCAGCCTGATAGACTGCTGCCTCCAGACTGGGATAAGTGGTAGAAAATGGATTTGTGGGTGTAAAATAGGAAAATGCGCTCAAACACTGACACGAGTGGAAGTGGAAATAACCAGGTTAGGTTCACTTCTGCCTGAGGTCACATCAGAGGTCAAAGGGTCGGTGAAGTCGTCTGCCATGTGACAATAGAGAAGCCTGAAGCTGCAGCAGTGCTGGCATCAGATAGCAGCACAGTTTAGCTGAATCACACACGTGGCCCATTTGTCTGCTGACTCAGAATAGTCCAGGTGGTCAGCACCGCCATCGTTTCTGTCAGGATTAATGTCATTATACTCAGCGAGTTTAATGAAGCCGTGGCTCCGGGAGCACGGGTCAGGAAAACCACAGAGTTCTTCAAACTTATATGGCGATGAAATGAAACGACGTCAGCGCGATGCTGCCTGAACCGGACAAGTGAAGGTCGAGGCTTTGGTTCTGGGTCTGGATTGGTTATTTGACATTATCGTCGAAGGACAATGGCAGGTGCTGCTTTGCCTTCTCTCAGGTGAGGTGGAGGTGGGGGGAAATTCGGGGACAGCGGCTGTACGTCGCGTTTTTTTCCACCGTGGGCTGTGACTAATCTTCTCTGTCATCACCATTAGCTGTTTTTCCATCACTGAAACGTGACAGGGCTACGCATTTGTCCACATGATGGAAGCTGTGCACTGCATGCTTTCATCCGTGTACATATCTGCTATTTATTTCATGTGTGTTTGAGAGAGTGTGTGTGAGTGTGTGTGTGTGAGTGTGTATTCCTTTCTTGATCCTCACGAGTTTCATATTTGAAACTGTAAATGTGGTTTTGGTGTCGGGGTTACTGTCGGGTTATGGTCAGGCGTTCATTTTTGATGGTTAGGGAAAGCATTATGTCAATGAGATGTCCCCACAACAACATATGAACCCGACATGTGTGTGTGAGTGTGTGAGAGTGATTACTGGAACACGTGTTCATATAAAATACACACATCCCCTTTTCTGAACCTTGTGATGTAGAAGAAGCTGCCGGTGGCTGCTCCACACTTTGTCAGCGTGGATCTTCATGACCCAGAAGAACATGTTTATGATCCCGTCCTCTCGTCCCCGCCCCCTCACACCGCGTCCCTTCGCTCATACGTGAGTCCGGCTCTTTGTTCACGCCTGTGCCATGCTGCGGTTTTTCTTTGTAGCAGGAGGAATCGTGCAGAGGGGTGTTTCATAAAGGAGCAGGACAAGCTCCGAGCTCAGACATGAAGCTTTAAGGCTGGTTGTGACTGAAACCAGACATGAAGCTTCATGTTTGTCGCTGCAAAAAAAGAAAGGATAAAAGAAAACTTTGACCCTGAAGACAGAAACAAGGAAACCTCTTGGCTGCAGCTTTGAGGCTCAGATCAAGTCAGAAACTCAGTGAGTGCTCCAAGAAGCTCGTTATTTTAAAGCGTTGTGTAAATGAACTTCAGGGGCCACACAAGAGGCACACAAGAGTCGTCAAAATTAGTTTTATTTGAAAGAAAAACTGAATTTTCCTCCAAACAAAATTTCTGGAGATTATAGCAAACTGTCCTGCAGATTTGTAAGTGCCATGCCACACAGCAGCGCACACACTCGGGCATGTTGTGTCACATGATTGTGCTAAATTCTGCACATGGGTTGTGTGTGTTTGTTCGAGTTTCCTGCTGAGTCTTCATGAAACGCCCCTCTGGCCTCACACACCTAAGTGCTCGTTGGAAGCGGTGACTGATGGACGAGGCTGGGAAGCGAGATGGGAAACGACAGCTTCCCTGCAGGTAGTGTGTCTGTGATTGTAGCGTCATCTCTCACCACCGGCCGTGACCTCCCCTCAGCTTTGTAACCAATGACAACAATGTTGTTTCCGCTCGCTCACACTGTCCACACAAAGTGCATGTTTTAGAGAAAATAAAGTTCATTGCTTACTGAAGGATGCGGCTCCTGCTCTCATTTCAATCCTGAAACTCTCACAGATTTTGTTTTGCCTCTTTTTTTATTATTTTATGACATTTTTAAGCTTTGTGTGTCAAAATGATTTAATGATGAAAGATCCGACACTTGCAAGTAGAAACTCAACGATCATGGTGCGAGGGAAGAATGAGAGCTTTAGCACACAGCACCAAGTGTGTTTAATATGCAGTACTGTGCAAAAGTATCTGCCTCCTCCCAGAGAGCTTTAGGTTTTTTGCATATTTGTCACACTTGCGTGTTTCAGATCATCAAACAAACAAATCCCAGTGAATACAAGATGCAGCTTTTAAACATTTCTTCATTCATTAAAACAAAAAAAAACCTGCCCTGTGTGAAAAAGTACCTACCCCACACATAGTCCTTTAAAGGGTGGGAGATGAACTCTCTGAGGTTCTGCTCCGGCTGATTTCCCCTCCTTCTCGTGGGAGCTACTCACCCCAGGAGCTCAAATATGTGAATGTTTTCCAGTTTAAGTTTAAAGTGGGACAAATGGCATAAATGTGTCGTTTTTGGATCAGTTTGTAAATTCTGAGGGTTTTCCCAGCCTGCGCCCACCCTCTGCCCGGCCTCCTGGATGTTTCCGTCAGTGTGAGTCTGTGAGCGTCCAGCAGGGGGCAGCAGCGCTCACGGGCTCATTGACAGCAGCGGAGGAAGAAGAGGAGGCAGGAAGCGGTCACACAGGTCTGCTGAGCTCACGCGCTGACCTGCAGCTCCGTTTTCACCGGAACCTTTCCGTACTCGACCGCCTGCGTCGTGATCACGTGAACCGCCGAAATGGGCCGGAAGGTGACGGTGGCCACCTGCTCTCTGAACCAGTGGGCTCTGGACTTTGAAGGCAACTGTGAGAGGATCCTGAGGAGTGAGTGAGAGGGTTTCTGTTTGAGGTGTGAAGGCTCAGCCAATCACGGCCAAGAAAAACTCAGCTGAGCAGGTTCCTCCTTTTTATAAAACACATAATAACAGGACGCGTCGTCCCTGTGCGCCGTCACAGGGTGTGTGTGTGTGTGTGTGTGTGTGTGTGTGTGTGTGTGTGTGTGTGTGTGCGCGCGCGCGCCTGCCTGCGCGTGTGTCCAAACCAGGGCACTGATGAAAAATCGAATCATCGTAGTTTTATCTGAGCAATAAAGTTTCTTCAAACACGAGAGACGCTGGAAGTCAGAAACTGTTCCAGGATCAGTAGAGGACTGGACAGTCTGACCCTGAATGACGTCATCTCCATATATCAGGATTGGCCCAGTCTGTGCTGGGCCGATCCTGGCCCCCGGGCCTTATGTTTGACACCTCTGTCCTAGCTGCATGGAGAACAGCAGCACTGTGAAGGGTTTGGCCCGGGTGAAGGGTCGTCAGAGCGTCCCCGGTGGGTCACCCAGGACTCAGGCAGTCACAGACAGACTGTGGATCACTGAGATCCTGGATCAAATCGCTTTACAGTGCAGAGCTACAGTAATGCTAGTATTCAGTAATGTTACAGAGTCAATGTAAAGCAGGACACAAAGACACGTGTGAGCAAAGCGTTCATTACTCTAACACCGTACAAACACACATCCACTGCTTCACTTTGGTCTTACTGCCCATCAGGCCGTCTGTGTGAATAATGCAGTGATCCTGTCTGTCTGCAGGTATCAAGGGAGCTAAAGCTCATGGAGCCAAATACAGACTGGGTCCAGAGCTGGAGATCTGGTACGGTTTTTTATGTCCTTATTAAACTCACGAGTCATCTTTTGGTCTAACAGCGATGGTTTCAGGAAGTCTTCTTTGATTGGTTCCCAGCGGCTACGGCTGCGCAGACCACTTCTACGAGTCGGACACGTTGCTGCACAGCTTCCAGGTCCTCAGGAATCTTCTGGAGTCTCCCGTCACTCAGGACATCATCTGTGACGTCGGGATGTGAGTGTCGCCTTCAGAGTGCAGCGCGAGGCTTTGGCTCCACCCCCTGGAGATGACTTTGAGTGCATGCTTTCACCTGTAGCGTCTCGCCTCCTGCAGCTCTGACTGTTTCTTGTCCTTTCAGGCCCATCATGCATCACAACGTGCGCTACAACTGCCGCGTCCTGTTCCTCAACAGGTACGTCAGCAGGAAACTCCTTCATACCGCACGGACCACACCTCCTCCTCCTCCTCTGCACAGGTCGTAGTCTTCCTCATTTCCACGTGGAGCTAAACAAACACTTTGCTCCTTCATCATAGAAAAATCCTGCTGATCAGACCCAAGATGCTGATGGCCAACCACGGGAACTACAGAGAGGTGCGCTGGTTCTCCCCCTGGAACAAGTTAAGGTCTGCCACCACTCTGGAGTTCAAGCTTTTTCCTTTAATCTGTCACACGCCTGCAGGTGCGTCCCTAACCCTAGGTGTGTCTGATGTGATTGGTTCTTTCAGGCAGATGGAGGAGTATTTCCTGCCCCGAATGATCCAGGAGGTGACAGGCCAGGTAACCTCTGCTGTCACAGCTCATTTCTGGTGAGAGGTCCATTTCTGACTTTTGTTGCCTCGTTTGTGTTTGTGGGTCAGGACACCGTCCCCTTCGGTGACTGCGTGCTCTCCACGAAGGACACCTGCATCGGCACTGAGATCTGCGCCGAGCTCTGGAACCCCGACAGGTGGAGAGAGGCTGAGAGCGTCGCACAGGTGTAATGACGCTCGTTCGGTCTCCTGATGGCGTGTTTTCTCTCCTCCTCAGCCCTCACATTCAGATGGGTCGGGACGGCGTTGAAATCTTCACCAACTCATCCGCAAGCCACCACGAGCTCCGCAAAGCTGACCAGAGGGTCAACCTGATCAAGTCAGCCACCACCAAGGTACGCACTCGAATAGCAGCAAGCGCTAGAGGGCAGTGTTGGACGAGTGCACATCCTGATGCCTGCTGCTCGTGACGTTGCAGAGCGGAGGAATCTACCTGTACGCCAACCAGAGGGGGTGTGACGGGGACCGCGTCTACTACGACGGCTGCGCCATGGTGGCCATTAACGGTGACATCGTGGCGCAGGGAGCGCAGTTCTCCCTCGATGATGTGGTACGTGGAAAGTTTCCTGTCATGTATCACCTGTTGCTCTGCCGGAGCTCAGGTGAGATTAGCAGGAGCTAAAACAGCTCAGACACAGGAGCACCTGGCAGGCCGAGGACACGGTGACATGGCGTTATTATGAATCATGCAAAGCTTCTCAGGTAGAGCAGGAGGACTGTTTTAGGGAAGTGTTTCCTGTGCTGAGGAGTTTCATGCAGTGCGTGTGTGTGTGTGTGTGTGTGTGTGTCTGCGTGCGTGCGTGTGTGTGTGTGTGTGTTAGGAGGTGATTACGGCCACTCTGGATCTGGAGGACGTTCGCAGCTACAGAGGAGAGCTGTGCCAGCCACAGCTGGTGAGAGAGCGCCGCCTGCTGTCCAACATTTAAACAGCGCGAAGCTGCGTTTGTGTTTTTCTCTAAAATGTTATCGGCTCAGACGTTCTGTTTAACGGAGAACAGCGGTGACCGCAGTTAACCAGCTTAACCGCCACATCCCAGAGCTGCTTTGACCTTTGACCCATCCTCAGTGAGAGCGGCAGAGACAAAGTATTTGATCAGAGTGGGACCAATAAGATTTTCTCAATTTAAAGATGTGAAACCTTGATAGTGTTCGGGCCCTGTGGGCGTCTCCGAGTGACATGAACACTTGCACACGAGACTTCAGTCTCTCGGTCAGGAGCCGTTTCACATTTTTATCAATCAAAATCAATTAGCTTACCAACAACCTGATGTCAGCAAAGTTTGTGATGATCCGATCAATTCAGTTTTATTTATAAAGCTCCAAGACGAACAAGCACTTGGCAACAGTGGGAAGGAAAAACTCACTTTTAGCAGGAAGAAGCTTCCTGTTTAAAGTGAAGCATTCAGCAGAGAGAAACCTGTCATAGGTCATAAACTGACCTATGACAGGTCGTCTCCACCTGACAGCAGGTAGAGCTCATGTTAAAGGTCACGCAGAGGTCACCTGTGCGGGATGAGTGTTCAGGTTCTGACGCTGTTCGTCTCTCGTGTTTCTCCCTGTGGAAGGAACGTGAATTCAAACCTTGTCACAGGGTCAAAGTGGACTTTTCTCTGTCCGGCTGTGATGACATCTACCTGCCCACCCACCAGCCAATCGAGTGGCACTTTCACACACCAGAGGAAGAGATCAGGTACGTTTAAATAAAGCTTTTGTGAAGCTCCCAGAGAGCCTCTCTTACACCTGTTGGCTGCTGTGTCGTTCAGTTTAGGGCCGGCCTGCTGGCTGTGGGACTACCTGAGGAGGAGCGGCCAGGTGAGGAGGACAGGTGTTGAGGTTACCGGGCTTTAAAATCATTGGTGACATTAAGAAGTGTTTAGTTTGGGCCTCTGAGCTCTCTGCTCGTTTTGTTCAGTCTGGCTTCCTGCTGCCTCTGAGCGGCGGCGTCGACAGCTCCTCCACCGCCTGCATCGTCCACTTCATGTGCGTGCTGCTCTGCCGGGCTGTCGAGGGTGGCGGTGAGTACCAGCCGCTCCGCTTCAGCGGATCTTTTTAAATCAGAGTTTTTTCAGAGCTCGTTAGCAGCCTGATCTGACCTGTTTGTTTGAGCCACACGTGGCCTCATTCTCCTCTAGAGATGCTGGATTATAGTTCATATTAACCTGCGGAGATCTTCAGTAGGAGCATTTTGAGCTGACGTTCAAAGTAAAGACTAATCTGAGGGGTTGGTGCTTTTGGGAGATAAACAGGAAGCACTTCTGTGGAGGAGCAGCTCCCAGGATGAGCTGAATGATGTAACTTCCTGCCTGCTGGTCTGTCCTCCTCTCAGACAGTCGGGTGCTGGAAGACGTTCGCAGGGTGGTCGGCGACGAGTCGTATCATCCGCAGGACCCGAAGGAGCTGTGCGCTCTTATCTTCACCACCTGCTACATGGCGAGCGAAAACTCCTCCGAGGACACGCGCAGCAGGGCCAGAGACCTGGCCAATCAGATCGGCAGGTAGGAAGCGCCAGTATTAACAAATACAGGTTAAGACCTCGACACTATGACAGCGCGTTAGGGCCGTCAGGTAATGAAGTCCAAGAACAACTGTGCGAGTGTGCGAGAGGAAAAACTGCAAGTTTACAAAAGACGCACACATTCCTTTTTTTTAAACGCACACAAGTGAACGAGAAAAACATTTCACGGGAAACGTCTTCCAAATATCTGAGAACGAAAACACAAAAGCGATTGTCACACTTCTCCACAGGACTTTCTGAGGAGCTCTCTGACTCTTTGTGTGTCTCCTGGTTTGCAGCACGCACCTCAACATTAACATAGACGTGGTGGTGAAAGGCATTCTGGGTATCTTCTCGGCGGCTACCGGACGGTGGCCTCAGTTTCGTGCCAGCGGGGGAAGTCGGAGAGAAAACCTGGCTCTGCAGAACGTGCAGGTCATTAGCTGCAGGTGTTGGTGGCGTGCAGAGCCTCGGACAGTTTAACCACGGCGTTCACGCCGATGCCTGCGCCCAGGCTGTGCTTTATCACTTCCTGTGTGTGTGTGTTCCAGGCTCGGGTCAGGATGGTCCTGGCGTACCTGTTTGCCCAGCTCAGCCTGTGGGCTCGGGGCAGACCCGGGGGCTTGCTTGTGCTCGGCTCAGCTAACGTGGATGAGAGGTACGTGACGCCGTGTTCTCTGCTAGTGCGGCTCACGCAGCATGACAATAACAGCGCCTCATCCTGCTCAGCCTCACAGGTTATTTCACCAAATACGACTGCTCGAGCGCCGACATCAACCCGATCGGAGGCATCAGTAAGACGGACCTGCGGCGCTTCCTGCTGCACTGCGCCGAGCGCCTGCAGCTCACCGCTCTGAGAAGGTAAGGCCGCCCCCGGCTGGAGCTTTGGTGTGCGCGCTTTCACACGAGTCATTTCTCAGAGACGCAGCATCTCGTGTGGTTTTCAGTTTGTCAGTGGTTTTGGTTTCCTCTGCAGCATCCTGGCAGCTCCGCCCACCGCCGAGCTCGAGCCGCTGACAGACGGACGCGTTTCTCAGACCGATGAGGTGAGACACAGACGGAAACAGGCCTGCGTCACTCTGAGACAAATGCACTTTCGTCACATGTCAGAGGAAACAGACGGGCTTTCCAACAGGATAGGAATGGCGTCTTCATCCTGCTGCTGTACATATATGTTATGTTGTATATTTCCCAGCATGCCCCTCTGCTCATAGTAGAGGGTAAAATGACACTAAAGTTCAGTTCACAGGAGAAAAATCATGATTTAACCACTTAAGAGTCCACTTTACTGTAACACTGTGAATATGAGCATGCAGTATAATGCAGAGGAGGGGCCCCTCTTCCCATCAGGCCCCCCCGGTGGGTGTTAAACCTTTGCTTACACGGGTGACAGGAAGCTAACTGCAGCTCACCGCTGACTGCAGGCGTCTTTATAAGATTTCAGCGTGCAGAGCTCTGCTAGCATCACGTCATGAATGTTAGCGCTGTTCGTGCTCGCCCTGCAGGCCGACATGGGGATGACCTACTCCGAGCTGTCTGTGATCGGACGACTGAGGAAGATCTCCAAGTGTGGCCCCTTCAGCATGTTCTGTAAACTCATTCACACGTGGAAGGACGCTCTCTCGCCCTCAGAGGTCAGTCTGAGTGGTCACAGGTATGAAGGTCACGTGCCCAGCAGCCTAAGCTGAAGTAAGCGTGTGGTTTTCCTTCAGGTGGCCCAGAAGGTGAAGCGCTTCTTCAGGATGTACTCGGTGAACCGCCACAAGATGACCACAGTCACGCCGTCCTACCACGCCGAGAGCTACAGTCCTGACGACAACCGCTTCGACCTCAGGCCTTTCCTCTACAACGCACGCTGGAGCTGGCAGTTCAGGTGCATCGACGACCAGGTAACCATCAGCGAGATTGGCTCTCGGTCAGAGGGAGAACAGATGATCAGAGGAGCGAAGCGTTGACGAAGACGAGCTGTGAGCAGGTGTTTCTGTTCTTCCAGGTGACCCAGATGACTGCAAACACGGCAAAGCATTAGGAAGCAGAGGTCATCAGTCCGTCGTGACTCTGACGACCACGAAGACGTCCCGGTTGAATCAAAGCCGAGGGGATGCTTTTCTTTTCTGACCTCAGTGACATTAATAAAAACTGTCGAACAATCATTTAAAGACGTTTCCGAGATCCTCGGCTTCACCGCTCATACTGCTTCTACCCGCCATATACAGACTGAATCTGCACGTGTCCCCAGCAGGGGGCGCCTCCTCAGCTGATCTGGGAGCTCATCTTTAATGATGAGTTTCTGGTCTCAGGTGTGATTGAATCAAACATTCTGGAGATGATGGTCCCGCTAGAGTCAGAAAGGAGCAGGAAGCAGCGTGGGGGGGATTTGGGCCATCCTGCGTCCATCCTTTATTTACAGTCTATGGTCCACACTACTCACACTCACCTTCTGCTTGTTTTTCTCTCTCTTCATGTTTTATTGTGCAGCTTTTGTTCATTAGCTGATTCTGTCTTCGTTTTTATCTTGTTCTGTTTCAAATGTGGAGACACGCGATCATTTAAAGTGTGCACGTGTGAAATAAAAGATCTTTTGATTGTGTTTTTTTTGTGTATGTGCCGTAGTCAGAACTTAAATGATCTGTCGGTCAAAGAGGCCACGCCCCTATTAATGCAAGCCTTAATGCAATTTAAACAGGTGAGTCGTGAAACCATTCTCCTGCTCTGGAGTTGTTATGGTGGAGGAAATTATCTATAGAGACCAAACCAGTCTGTTATATTATTACTATTATTAGTACTATAACGAAGTCTGAGTCCTCTACACCAATCTTTGTGTAATGTGTGCGAGTCCTACTGTAGTGTGAAGAGGACAGCCTAACAGCACGGGGCCTTCTTTTCAAAATGATGGGCGTTTATGTGATATTATGATCAGTTGTCAAACTGTTTCTTCAATATTACATTCTTATCTTCATTGTAGAGACATTTCAGGAATGGACAGTAATTTTAACCAAACTTTGATTCGGTGTCCTTTGTTGTGGCCCACAGTAAGACGGCTGAGAAGGCTTCATCCAGGTGAACAGGATCAGCCTTTTGGGATTTGCTTACCTGGATGACTGAGCATGCACCGAGACTGAAGACACAAAGGGTTTTACCCTGAACTGCAGGAGACTCAGACGTATGTCTGAGCTGTGAGGTGGAGGAGGGACGTGAAAGCTCAAAGGACATACCAGCGTTCGAGGACCCTGGCCACGCCCATCCTGTATTATGGGGAAGAAGCAGTGTGTGTAGATCACACAGCAGTTATGCCAGCCGAGGGGGTCATCTCTTAAATCTGAAAGCATTATTCAGCATGTCTGCATATGTGGCGTGACTCTGATAACCTACACGCTGCATATCTTAGTTATTGGCAATCGATCAAAGTCGCACAGCAGCTCGATGCGTCGGATGAGGAGAAAAAGGGTTTTCTTCACTGCTCCTGGGGTTAACTCTAACATGGACGAGAAGCACGTCTATGTGTGAGATGTATTTGCATGGCTGCCACGTGTTGTCTGTGAAAAGAGTGTAGCCAGGGCTTTACATTCATCAGGACCGACTCGTGTGACTGTGAGCCGGGCAGAGGGTTGTTCAAGACCACCAACCTGGAGATCCCAGAAACTTTCCTTACCTGGACCATCAAGCACGTTCATTTCTACACGCACTGATGTCTGTATTTGAAAGAAAAGTTATACACCATTTTTACTAAAACCACACTAATACCTGGAGGAATGCAGAGGGCGTGTCGATGAGCACACGTTTCCATTCCCACAGCTTCAGACTGTCTGAAGCTTACGCAACATTTATGATCCATAATAAACTCAGGTGAGCTCAGGCTTCTGCACACCTGGCAGGTCCACGACCTGAAAACGTGTCTTAATGTGTTCATCATTCACTAAATGAATATCATGGATATCATGGAATGGCACAGGGGGACAGGGGGAAACTTCGCAAACTGGTCAAGAGGGCCAGCTCTGTCCTGGACTGTCCGCTGAAGTCCATCGAGCAGGTTGGGGAGGAGAGGATGTTGTC
>VOQK01037803.1:4716-15272 GCA_015052645.1 Benitochromis conjunctus
TTCCCTCTATGCAGCATTTTGCTGAGCTTATAAAACCGCCTGCAGCTAATGGTGTGATGGATCCCTCTATTATCACCCAACGAAGGACTAGAGAGTGGGGTATAGTGAGATAAACGAATGTAATTGGATAGTATTTTAGTCGTGGCAAAAACACGAGGGTGGTCAGGGACAAAAAGAGACCATGAAAATGATAACCACAGTATGAAATACAAAAGCTGTCCAAACATGATGGATCCATTCAGTAAATTAAATCCCACATTAAAATGAAATAACCCCTGAGTGGACCTACTGTGTGTTTGGAGATTTCAAATGATGCGGTCATTATGTTAAAAACGGACTGAAATACACTGACCAAATACATTGTAACTTCATAGTTTAACACACACTCAAACATAAGTGAAAACAAGTGAAAACGTATAGTTTCCCGTTATTTTCTGTAATTTAATTCTAAAAATTTAAGTTCATTACGCTTAAAGTGAAATGTTTACGTTTTTGAGTGAATTGAAATAGTTCTCTATCAGGAGATATTAGAGCATGTTGTTTCCATCACCATGCTCACTTCCTTTATCAGCAAGACACCAGCCTAAAGTGCCAAAATTACTACCAAATGGTTTGCTAATCACTGGGATCATGAACAAGACGAGAAACGCTACCCAAAAATACAGACTAGCCTATATCAAAGTAACCCAGGCTTCAATAAGACCTTAGCAGTGCCACAAGCTGATCGCCTTCATACCACACCACATTTCGAGGAGGGGGCCTAAGGGTGCATCTTTCACCATCTTACAATGCTGTGATTGCAGCCATTCCCCAACTCTCTGCGAATGGTACTCATGGCCATTGATCAATGGCCTTTGGTCAGTAGTTGTTGATCAATGGTCGTGAGAATTGGCATATTAATGATCAAGGAACTGACCTGCCAGCCCATTGTTCCTTCAGTGGTGCTAGATTCAGTCATTATGCAAGTGTACTGTTTATAAGGTTGGGGAAACCTGCAGTCAGCTGAGACTGACCCCACCCCACATTCATTCTTGGTCATTTTTAGTAAAGGAGCCCCAAACAAATATTGAGCGTATAAATGAACATACTTTTCAGAAGCTGTTCAACGTTCTGTACTGAACATCCCTTTTTGATTGATCTCATGAAATAGTTGAATAATTTGAGAAACTAGATTTCTGATTTTCATAACCTGTGTGCCATAATCATCAAAATCCGCCGCCACCTAGACGTCTCCATGCCACAACACTCCTTCCACCACATTTGACAGATGATGTGGCGTGCTTTGGATCATGAGCTGTTACTTTTCCCCCTTTTCTCTTCCCATCATTCTGACATAGGTTAGTCTTTATTTTACCTGTCCAAAGGAATTCTTTTAGAACTAGGAAGGCTCTTTTGGATGTTTTCTGGCTAAATCTAATCTGTCCCTCCTTTTCTTCAGTACAAGCAGTGGTTTGCACCTTATTGTAAACCCTCTATATTTACATTCATGAAAGCATCTCACTGACCAGGACAGGCCGACCTCCTTCGGTGGTCTTGATTCCTCTATTGTGAAGGGAATGTCTTAAACTAGAAAAGAATTCTGGGATCATCAAATTTGATCTTCTTCCATGGTATTTTGGTTTTGCCATTGTATTCCTGTCTCGTTAACAGTGTACCAGACTGCTGATTTGACCACTCCTAAAATTTTGGGATGTCTCTCTTTGCAAGATTTTTCAGCCCAAGGATGGCATCCTTTATTTGGATTGATATCATTTTGCACCTTATACTAAGAATTACATTGAAAAGGTACAAAATACTTTTTCAACACTAAATCTACTCCAGATGTTTTATCTGGTTAATTTGTTATAGAGTAATGAGGTAACAGACTTCGCCTGGCTATGAAACTGCTTAGTTAGTCAATCGTCCAATTACGTTTAAACTTTTGAAATGGGAGACTGTGCCTATAATTTCCAAAATGTTGATGCAATACTTCTGTCACACTCCTTTAATTTAAACCAAGCATCTGCACTTCAATCCCATCTTGTTGTTTAATTTGAAATCCACACGTGAAAACTCCAACCAGACTCCACTCAAAGTCCAGACTTCAGAGCCAATGAAAAAAAAGGGTGGTCAAGGACCAGTTAGTGTCACAACCATCATCCAGGATGAAATACAGAGCATCCACAAACTCATCAGGAAGATGACCCACCTTAGATGAGCTGCTACAAGAGAGCCTCTAGCGCTTGTTTCATCCTGTTTGTAAATATTAGCCTCATTTGAGATTAACTGTGCATCGCCTGGAAAGTAGACAAGAGCAGACGGCAGAGACAAAGAGGAAGCCAACCATTTCCCAACATGCCTAGAGGCTGTACAATCAGTGGAGAGCAAGCCGCAACCTCTGAGGCTGAAAAACGAAGAAAGCTCAGTGATGCCAAAAACTACAGTTCATGAAACGGTCATTTCCAACTGGCTCCAAAAGTGAGTCAGTGCCAGTTCACTCCCATGTTCCCATCCCCATTTCTACACCACACGTAAACGTATTTATAACCATTTAAAAAAAAGAAAAAGAGAGTAAAAATATTTTTGCTTTCTATAACTAATAGCTGCCTGTCCCGGTGGTGCTTGGGACTTTTGCAACATTTCTACCTGACCAGTACTATGTTGTGCTGCTTGGTTTATTGTTCTTTTAACCGAATGAGGAAATCTGCTGCTGCGAGTTTGTTTTCACAAATGCAACTGGTTAACCAAAGTTTTCTAGCATTTGCACTTCAACCTCTTATGTAAATGTGGTTGCTTCCAGATCCAAAAAAGCAAGAGGGAGATGGCCAGTTTATAATTTTTCACATTTCCACGATTCCGGCACAATTCAGGAAAAAGTGGTAAAGAAATCTAACCAGCAGCCATCATTGGATTGACCATCCTGACTCGAACGAGTCTCCTGTTTGTTTGCGTGTCTGTTTTTTCTGTTGCATTATTAAACCTGGATAAAGACTGGCACACACTGTCAAGTCTCTGGTAGACCTCCTTTCATGCTACTCCCCAATCTTATATACAGACAGTAGGGATGTAAGAAAATACCGATACACTGAAATATCGCGATATTTCGTGGTATGATACTGAATTGATATTCAAAAGCAGTGTTACTGATTTTTTTTGAGGATTTACATGCATTTACTGTGTATTTCTTTTGTGTGTTGCAATTCAAACTCCAGCCACTAGTTGTTAGCAGTTTTTACCGCTTTCACTCTGACGGAAGAAGAGAAGAGAAGAGAAGAGAAGAGAAGAGTAATTCAGTAGTAAAAAAGTAGGCAATTTTATTTCAAAATGTTTCTTGCACTCCACATGTGTCTGGGGTCTATTAGTTGCTGTGATCAAGTCTGAAGTGTGTGAAAACTAAGCCCAAACTGTGTGAATGTCTGCTCCTGAGGGTAGGACAACTTTATAGTCTAGTAAGTGTGTTTACCCCTGAGAAAAGACTTGGGCACAGTGTGAGGAAATGTGTATATGTGTGGGTGTGTTCGTATGTGCAGCAGAAAGCTGGTCCCTGTTGGTGTGGAACTAAATGTCACAGCTTGATTAGAATAAATAGTCCTATATGGGCTCTGGGACTGGGCACCAATGCACAGCAGGGCAAGTATGTGTAGTGACTCAGTGCTTTTGTTCCATTTCTCTCCCCCTGTTCCTCTTTCCGCCTATATCTCTCACACACGTGCATAAACACACATGTGCTCTGCTGGACACTCTGACTTTACCTTTCTCTGACCTACCCGATGGGTCTTTGGGCAGATGTGTAAGTCTGAACAACACAATCACAAAGCTGTTACTGCCTCAGGACATGAACTTTACGCCTCACAATCCCTCACATTCACACACACACCCTCACCCACACTCTCTCTGTTAGTTTCAAATGTTAACTATGCTTGTTAAATTATACTTCAGCAAGAAGCAGCAAACTTTTAAACATCTGAATACAAGCAGCAACAATATTATTTTGAGATGTGCTATTACAGCCTATTAATCAGGTGCCGTTTTAGGAGCATGGCCATTGTGGCTCATGTACCTCCTGATTACTGCTGCAACTCTGATTTGACTCATTTGTAGCTGGTCTGAAATATTACCCTGCCTGTTTCAATCTTTCTTAAGCCTCACAATCAGATTCAGTTCATATGGAAATTCTTTACCATGCAGCGTTTCAGATATACAGGTAGACATGGCCCATCTCATACTATCAGATCAGATATATTACGTTTTGTTTCAGTGATCACAGCAGTGATCCCTTTCATGCACAGAATTGTCAACACATATATTCTTCTTAATCGTTTGTTTAAAGACGTTCTTTGCAATGACCTAAACGTGTCAAAAACAAAAATAATAAATGGATAAACTCTGGCTGCCATGGAGAAATGAAACTTGTTAGCAATTTCCTTCTTTCTCTTTCCTCCTCCCTCTCCCTTTCTCTCTCACTGAGTTGGGATTACATCCCCCTGCCTCCTGTAGGGATAGTTTCATATCTCTTCACTAAATGCTAACAGTTCCATTAAGCACAACGGAGGACTCATTTAGAGGTCACATTTGTTTCGCTCAACTTCCCTTGTCATCCGCATACCAACCGAGTGGCTGCCTCTTCCAGCTTTGAGTCCTGTTATCTGACATGACCTTTCTGCTTTGAACTAATTGGTAAATTGCTATGGACTTTTTCATTCTAATTCCTCTCCCTTTAATGACATGGCTTTACAAAAATGTCACTATTTTTTATTTTCGCACTGAGTATTAGTTGTTGTTGTTAAGCATGCCTGCAAAATCCACAGTGTTTCATTTATGATATCATAGTATGTGCCATAATACTAGCCACAAGGCATCGGGCTGGTGTTATTTTTGCTTGTGGCCAGTTTAAACATGACAACCAAATAATTCAATTTAGTCAGTGAATCCATAAACCTACGTGACATCTCATTTATGGCCTTGATAATCCACTGCCCCAAGTCACGATTAGCTTAGTAGCCAGTTTCACATTATTTCTGCAACAGTTTACGGGGCAGCGTTTTAATGAACTAATAATGTCTTCCAGAAAGTCCAGCAAGGTCACTGCAAACCAGACATGGGATGGTGAACCTCTATGTTACCGAACTGTACCATTTTATTACCGTACGCCGAGGGAGTTTTGAGAATACGGGCAAGGCGCAACAGAAAAAATGTGTGCATTTTCAATAGAACTTAACTTTATGAATGAAGACAGAAGGAAACGGCAGGTCTGGTGTGAAAACAAGTTTTACAACAGTGAGTTGTAATAAAATAGAACTTTTTCAGCCACCAGCAGTGCCAACCAGTTTATGGCTTCATCTCCACACAGTAATGGAAGTGCAAAACATGTCTCAGGCCCATGTGCCACACACTGTCCCCAGCCTCTGTTGCAACACCTTATGTGCCCTACCAGAGATGGGAGAACAATGTTCAGGCTCCCTAGGGTCTCCTCACTAAACATTTGAGTGCACTTGGTCTGTTTGCTATACATCCTGCATCCTTCTACAACTCACCACCAGGTGGGGATCACTTATCAGCTCAGGTCTTCTATTTATCCAAAAATCCGAGTCATTTGGTTGTAAATCTGACAATATGATTACGAATGAATCAATTCATAACCACGGGGTTCCCCAGTGTAATACCCACTTATGAACATGTTTAGGTTAGAACATTTTGGTAGGAGATGTAGTAGGATTTTTCTTATCAACCAAGTGATATCACCTTATTTACTTATATCTATACATGTGCCCCACCTGCTCGCCTCGTCCAAGTGTGTGACCCTAACATTTCTGTCATAGCCAAAGCATAGGTTAAGACAGGTCCCGAGACTTCCTAATGCTTAACTTTACATCATTTGGTGATTCATCACCATTTATCTCCATTCGGCACAAACACATTGGTGCTAATTGAAATATATTAAAAAATTCAGAGGTATGCTTTTAAAGGGGCACTGAAGGTTTAAGCTGCACAGCCAGTCAGACCAAAAAAAACTGCAGGAGCAAATGCTTCCCACTGGCTGCCACTTACCACTAATGTTAGAAAAATGATAAATTAGTTCCGGCATGCTGTCTGGAGTCTGTGTTCACGTGGGTGTGTATGTATGTGTGCCAGTGAATGCTTCTTTCCTGTAAAGTGTTGTGTCGCATGCCAGCAGTTCACAGTGTGAACAGATGTTAGTCAGTATTGCCCTGGGTTTCAGCACCACAGTCAGGCATTTTTTGGGGTCCTCGGCTCTGAGGAGGAGTCCGTGGAGATGCCTGAATTGCTTTATCGAGCGGAACACAACTAAGGACACGCAGGCTCACAGCAGCTGCCAAGAACACACGCAGACATGCGAACACAAACACAGCATTTGCTCCAAGCATGTGCAACACAAACCCACAAACAGCTGGGATACAAAAAAATCCACACATTTGGTATAATAATATAAACAAACACACACAACTCTATAAAATAAGCACTCTTAAGCTAACTTTCACCCCAGCATATTTCTTACAGAGTAATGGTTTAACTGCGGACTGAATATGGCAGCTGTAGCTTGAACCCCACAGGAAACCCTGTTCCAGACAATATGGACTATCAGAACTGGAATAATCTCAAATTTGAAAGGATAACAAGAAAACACATTTTAATACAATTTCATGTTAACACAACTCTCGTGACTTTTTAAATTTATTTGAATTTTAATGCTTTATTACAGTAACACCTACCAACACTTTCTATATTTAGCTGCTGCTTGTCACTGAGACACAGATGAAGGAAGAAAAAATAACTGGTGATGCTGAAGACCATGGAAAAGGTTATAGCTGTCTCTTTAGATAGCATCATATTCTCTCTGATCATTCACACTTATACTGCAAAGACTAATATCTATACTTAGGCTTGCACCCAAAGAAACTGGCTCTTTTGGAATCTGCATGAAAGATAATGCCAATCAAAGTGACAGACAAAATAAATAAAAATGGTCAAACTCAGAGGTGTGCTGTCTCGTGTGTTTCTGTTTATACATAAGTACATAAAGGGGGACAAACGCACATCACAGGTCTGATTTGACACACACTGACGCATAAGGATGGATGTGGACTCACTGTCATATAGCGAGCTGTCAGCACACAAGCACTAGCTAAGCCAATCCTCTATATCTGATGTGATAATCATGACATAACTGTGAGATGACAGCAGACAGAGCACCGGTGGCCCAGACGCATGCATTTACAGGCATAAATGCACCAAAGAGGAATAGGTGCTCAGATAAAACGAGATTAAATGTTGCAGGAAGTAGGATTGTTGCTGAATTGTAACATAGAACTTGAAGACTTGAAGCAAAGAAAATGTAATTCAGTTCAATTCAATTGGTAAATGCCAAATTACAATATTTGCCTTAAGGTGCTTCATATTACAAGGTAAAGACCCTACAATAATACACAAGTACATGTGTGAGAGTGATAGAGAATATGCTGGTTTCAGTCAGGAGATAAAGAAAGAAAAAAACTCTTTGCATATGTGTAGACATCCCATCCACGTAGTTCCATAGTTCCTAAAAAGTATTTGAAACCAAATATTAATGATACATTTTCTTTAATGGCTTGACATGAATTGCCAATCCAAACAAATCATAGCATCAATAACAACAACAGCAGAGCACTTTAAATTAATGCAAGTCATCAGATATTAATACAGTGTGTGATTGTACCATCTTGATAAATTGTGCTTATTTCCATCAACCCATTTTCTTAACTGGTTATCTAAGTGAGGGTTGCAGTGGGGCTGGAGCCTATCCCAGCTCAGATGAGAGGAAGGGTACACCCAGGAAAGGCTCTCAGTCAATCACAGGTCTAACACACAGCGACAGATATTCATGCTCAAATTCAGGTTAGTTGGCAATTTCATTTAGAATCCTCGTTTAACTTAAATTCTTACAAAAGCACATTGATGCTCCAGAGCTGAAGGTTCGAACCATGTTGTCTCGTTGTTGCAGTGAGGTGAGACAGTAACACTCCAATGTAAAAGTTACAAATCTCAATTTTAGTCTTTGATGATGGCACTGGGGTTATTTTTAAAAGGCTGTCAAGTTATATTTACAAGTAACCAAATTCAAACACAACCCTAGATAGGAAGCTTCTGAATTTATCCATAAAAAGAGTTCCATCTTAGTCTCAACTCAAGTAAATAAAGTTCAAAAGTCTCTTTTTTGGTGCACAGTTTCTCTTCACCCCTCAGGTTTGCGTACTTATGCAATCAGCTGCCTGAGGGAGTCAGATGGATGTTGAATGCATATGAACTTGACTCTCTGACATGATGGCAGATTTCATACAAACTCAACAAAATACAACTAAACCCAGAACACGAAAAAAAAACACAATTTTCACCAACTTTCCACTGAACTTTACTTTTACTTTTTTCAAAAGTGAAAAGTGATGTGAATGCAAAAAGAAGCTCATTTTCAGATACTCTTTATTCTCGTTATCTCTTTATGTTAAGTGCTCTCTTTTCTCTTTTTTTAATCTAAAAATAATTACTCAACACAAAGGTCAGACCTACGTGTATGACTGAGGTCATATTTTAATGGGTTTTTAGACTAATATGTTCATAAATATCATAATATTACAAAAAGCAGCGTTATTATGTCATACACCTGTCTATAGTATGTGTGAAAACTCCCCATTAGCCAAGTGTTAATTACCCCATGCTCATGAGTATGTACTTAAACGTAAAATCAGACAGGTGTGTACTTTTGTGTGATTGATTTTGCTTTTAAAAATGAGTGTTGTCCCAATCGATCCAGCTTATGAATGCATTCAACAGCAGGAGGAATGCTGTCCTTTTCTAGCAATATTATTGTATAGGGCAAAGAAGAAAATGCGTATACTGTAGTGCATTCATATCATATTTGAAGTTGAAAATGTAAAAAGATGACATACTACACACACACACACACACACACACACACACACACACAGTGAGAGGTTTTCTTGGTACCTAATGCTGCTCATGCTGCCTGCCTCTGATCCCAGCTTGCATCTCTCCAGCTGGGTGGCAACAATCTGACGCTCAGCCTCGAGTTCCCTGGTCAGACGCTCAAACTGAAGCTCCTGATGGAAGACAAAAAGAAATTGCATGTTAGGCAGAACATGAGAGAATGAGAGAGAAAGAACATGGAAGAAAGAAAGAGACGGGGAGCACTCGGGGTCTGCAGAGGAACCCAGGTATTATAGGTCATCAAAACAGCTTATGACTGGAAGACAGCTATAAAAAAGTTTAAATAACTGTGCCATCAAACTTGACTGACAGGTGAGAAAAATGTGTTAGGCAATGTGTAGGCAGAGTGTTGTGCTGAAAGTGTTCTAAATATGTGAGCAAAGAATCGCTTCAATCCCAGCGACTGTGTGGCGCTCGGGGGTCACAAATGTGAAGATATTTGTGGAATTAATTAAATGTATCGCTCCCAAATAAAGTGTGTTCCTATTTGGCAGGTTATACAGTTAATGTCATTTACTGAAAAAAAATATCTACTGGTGGGATTCTGTCTTTTTTAATAGATTTCAGGTATTCGTATTTTGAAACCTTTGTACTTAATGAAAAAATGCATTACTTCAGACGAAATTCTGTCACAAACCCTGACGGTAAAACAACCTGAGTCCCGACAACTTTTCAATATAATTAAATTTACTCTCAGATTATCACAGCCACATTAAAAGAAAGGGGGCTTTATGTGTACTCTGTGTTTCTAATGGTTCTGTTGTTACAGATAGAGAAGACTTTTCATCGACTACAGTTTGGTGGGTTGCAGGTTACTATGAGGTAAAATCCTCAGAAATCAATGGGGAGAACTGCTTGTGCTGATTATATATCACTCTTAACCAAAACCTACCTGCATGTGCATGTGTGTGCTGATGCATTAACTATTAAAATTCCAGTTCTGTCAGTCATCTGGCCTAGCAGGATAAACAGGATTTTAAACCAACATAGATCTACATGTTTATGTATGCCTGTGTTTGTGTGAGTGTGTCACATTCAAATTAAATGTAAAAAAGCCGACATATGATATCCATGTGTTTGCAAGAACAAGTCTGTGTGCATCTCAGAGAGCGATAAAGGGACTGTGTGCTGGGGTGATTTATTGTCTCAAAGCCACTAGAAACTCTGAATGAGATGATCTCCAGTCACTAACTCAAGTGTCCGACCTTAATCCCACCTGCACTCCAACACCCAACAACACAATTAAATTCGTCTTTCTCTCCTGTACTCCTTTTTAATGAATGCACCCAATAACAGCTTACACACACGCTCTCTTTCCCTGTCTTGGTGTCTAAAAACACATTAATCTAATTTTTGGAATTAACTTAAGTGACATGTGTCTCCCAGGGTTGGGTATAACAGATTACAAAGTAATCACATTACATTTATCCGTGAAGTAATGCATTATTGCAGTGTAGTTATGTTGTTGCTTGTCTGACAAAGTTTCTTCAGTGATACGCATGATAAGTAGACAGGAAAACATCATCAAATGTGCCTTGAACTCAAGCATGAAACAACTATCCACTGCTGCCAACACC
>VOQK01037813.1:0-12677 GCA_015052645.1 Benitochromis conjunctus
CCAGCTTCGGGGTGGACCCAGGCCAAAACAACAAACAAAAGCTTAGCTCGTAGGGGTAGTGCTTGCCTAGTAAAAGAAAACAAACCAACGACAGCTCCTTACCTTCCTACCTAACATAAACAGGAGAAAACCAGTATTAAACAGAAAAGGCGGTCCACCCCTACACGCTCTTGACAGACATACACAGACATAAACAGACAGCGTTTTGACAGCTGACACAGGCCGAGTGGGGTGAGCCGAGGATGAGCCACCCTGGGTTTCCGGAGGTGGCATCATATACGCCGTATCCTGGTTGCCAGCCAGTCACCATCCACCCACGCCTCCGATCCACCAACCACGGGAAAGGACCTGCACACTCACATTTACATATGAAACAAGGCATAACACAGAGGCAGCACAAGGCATGACACAACAGCACGTAACAGTGTTTTAAAACCAGATGTTACAAACAGGAATGGGTCTGATTATTATTATTAACCACTCAGCATGCGCTTTATAATCCATCAATTACCAGTCAGTGGGCTCACTTCATAAATCAAGAGAGCAACTCCTTCACAAACATTAAAATCACCCTTTTTGATACCCGGCAACGAGAGAAATGGCTACACAAAAACAAACACTGTGGTCCTTTAATCTGACAAAAAGCCATAGACTGAGCAGCAGGTATATAATCGCCTCGACAGCCTCCATTGTTGTGTTGTGTTTGTGTCGCATACAAATGACTTCACAGGACTTTCAGCCGTGTTGCTATAAAGACCACACGTATTGACGTGTTACTCAGTTGTAACTGAAAACGACCAAAACTGAGTAGAGTATAGTTGAGTCAAGTTTGAATTGAGTAGATACTAGTGGAAAAGAGGCAAGAGTCTCATCATTAGTGTTGTCAGGAAGGGAAAACACACACCAAGCATGTCATCTATAACAAAAAAAATTGAGTTTGATATTATTCCTAGCCAGATTCAGAGCAAGGATGCAAAGCTGACATCTTAAATGTCCTTTTTTCAGTAATCTTTTTGAAAATCTCTCAGCTTTTGGTAGAATTCACACGTGCAAAGTAACCCTTGTGACCTTGGTCTCGCCTTTGTCTTCTTTATGAAGGGATCGATATTGTTTCTCCTGTACACGTCCCTGCTGGATGCCACTGAGAAATGTCAATACTAAGCATTATTGGAGACTCCAAGATCAAAAGGCTAACCCTGAACTCATGTAAGAGCCTGTTATCAGCTTTTGGGGAATTGAGCTGTGTGATACAATGAATACAGATAGTTTGTGACTTTATTGTACACTGATCAATTTAAGCTTCATTGTTCAACAGGATCCATTCATTTGATTAGATGTGTCTGTTGTAATTAGATGAAAGTGACAGTGTAGCATTATCTTAGTTGTTTTAAAAATAAACACCCCGTGTAGTTCTCTAAACGATAAGGAGAAAGAAACTCCAAAAATAGGTAGCGCTTGATAATACTGCCCATGACACCTGACTCTCCTACACTAGAATGAGGAGGTAGGAAGGTTTCAGCTTAAGGCTGTAAATAGTGATGAATAGTAAACAACCTCAGAAGACTGGGAGGTTAAGAAACTCCATGATATAGCCTGCACACCTCAAAGTGCTAAGTTGCTGGTAAAATTGTCTCATGTTCTGATTTAACCAACCCATCACTACATTCGACAATATTTAATTTTATTTAATTTTATTTAATTTTTAAAGCACTGAACCCATGTAAATTTGAACAGTAGTGACAATTTCTATGACTGTTGCTTACTTATTTATTTTGTAGTTAATTAAAAAAAAAAAGTATTTTCATTTTTTTCAGTATATTTTTATTCTTATTATTTTTTACTTATTTAAAAGAGAACTGTCACTACGACAAACATAATGACATCTTTGCAAGATAAAAGTTACTAATCCCTGAAAATAAGAACATCTAAGTATAAGTCGGTTCCTTTTACCGATTTTCAAGTGCAAATTACTTAAGGTGTCACGTTTGAAGCTAATCCACCTCGGCTGTCACCTCCTGCCCTGAATACTCAAGTATCCTTTGTAATTTAAGTGTCCTCTGATGTGATTTAAGATTCCAGGATCGAACAACCATTTCCGCGCCTGACTCCCAGGCAACAATACCTCCATTGCAGCACTGACAGCATGGTTTAAAAGTCACCACAGTAATTTGGGGCAATTAGATTTGGGTGGGCTTGATTGGCTTGTCTTCCCTTTGTGACACAATGTCGGACAATATGTTGTCAAAACAAAAAAGCATACTAACCCCCACTATATACAGTAATCCCTTTATCAGCTAGTGGACACTGTGAAGGTCGTGCTTTTTTGACTTTTCTAGTGCATTCAATACCATCAGCCTGACTCTCTTGGGCGAAAAGCTGACAGTGATGCAGGTTGATGCCTCTTGTATCCTGGATTGTAAATTACCTACAATTACCTTACAGAGAGAACACAATATGTCCGTCTTCAGAACTGGCACTTGTGTCTGACAAGGTGATCAGCAACACCTGGGCTCCACAAGGAACAGGCTTCAGCCACTGCACAGAGACCTGCCATGTTCGTTAGTTTTCTTATGACTTTGCAGTGGTTGGTGTCACGGTTTGCCTCGCGAGCAAAAGGCAGAACACATGGCGTGACAATGATTAGAAGGCATTTTATTGGAAAATACTCATGTATGAGATAGGTCTTTGGGGATGGAGCAAGCAGGCTGATTAGGATAGCCAATGAGAGTGAACCAAGCAGAGCTTGCTAAGAGGTGGACCGAAAACTAGAAGTGGCCATGTGAGGTGGACAGTGGGCAGGCAAGGTGAAAGCAGCTGAAAGTGAGCACAAGAGTTTAAGCTGGCAGGCGATGAGGTGGTCAAACTAAGAGAGTTAAATTAATTCAGAGCAAAAACCCAAAGAGCAAACTTTAAGAAGGGCCTTAGTGTTTCCACCAGTGCAGAGGGCAGAAAGATCTAGCTGAGAATGACTGATGCTTGTTGAAAGCACCAGTCCTACAACACATAAGCTGAGTGTTGTAGAAGTGAATAAAAAAAGATAAGCTATCCAACAGAAAAGCTTATCTGTCATCATGTTGTTGGTTTAGAGAGTCCAGGGACTGTGCAGCGGTGTTCAGATACAACTTGAAGTTACACTTGAAACTGAGCAGGTCACCCTATAATGGTGATAAATTAATCCAGATACCAAATTAAAAGAATTCTTAATGTATGGGTTTTACAAGTTTTTTAAAATTATAAGTGTGTCATTTTTCTTGTGGGTCTCAGTTTTAAGCACATTTACTGTATATGGATTAAACATAATAAAAACATTAAACACATGTGCTTTCCCTCTCATGTGAACTTGCGAAGAATAAACTAGCAATAATGCAAGTACAGACTTGTGTATATGAAATGTCCCGTGTTGTGCCATTACAGGAATCTGTCGCCTTAATAGATATTAAATGATTGTTCTACCTCTTCTTAATAATAGTAACGAATAAAATGCATAACACTGCAGTATTTTTAATACAGCAAGCTCACAAAAGCTCTGTTCTTCACCAGAGAGGCAGCTGTCAGAGAAAACACAGCTCCTCCACTCTTACCAAATGATATTCATCAATTACCTGTGATGACTGGATTGCCCTGAGCTAAATGAACTCCAGAGGTGATGTTACTTTCTACACTGAATAATATCCCATTTTAATTGCTACCACCAACAGCTGAATATCAGACAGAGTGAAAATCAAGCCCTTAGCTGACTAAAGCCACATCACATCAGTTATTCTGTGCTGCAGTACATCAAAGCGATTCTTGTCTTTATGCCTAATTAAATGAAAGGCAGATGTGAGTAATAGACCCTCCAGGTTCATGCATGTGTGACCTGGTGTTATGAACTCCATAATGATGACAGTATGTAATAGACCAAGGACATTTTTCAGCTTTCATATGACATAATCTATGCCTCAGCTGAGACTCCTCTGGATAACCGTGAAGATAAGCTCTGTGGCTTCACATTCTGCTATTCAACCCCATAAACTGCAGCTCTTTATTTCTTCTAAACAAAAGGAAATCTCTGTGAGCTGAGAGAAATGTCTTTGACTGATTTTCTGCTGTTTTTTTTCTACTCCTCTCTCGAAAGTCAGCAGTAAATGTCCTCCTCGTTTTAGAGCTCTTACAGATTATTGTTCTTCTTTTATTGTCTGTCAGGCTCTGTGAAGTGCTGGTGACTGGTCCAGGGTGGTATGCTGCCCTTCGACCAAAGCCAGCTGGCATATGCTCCAGCCTTCCAGCAACCCTAACTTTGATAAAGCAGTTAAGAAAATGGATGGACCTCATCAGTTGAGGAAGAGGGGAAATGGGAAAGGGAATTGAACCACTTACTCCTGATAGTCACTGGCACTCTAACCCCTCAGCTCTCAGGTCACCCGATTCTTAGTGGCAGCGTTGTGAACAAAAGAGCAAATTAAATTTAAACTGAATAAGAGTTTTCAGCTACACAAGAAGATCCCAGAGACAATCTCACTTAAGGCAGCCAGCTTGCCAGCAATTTTTTTAAATTTAATTTTAAAATTAAATCATAAATCAAAGAAAATGAAATACATGAAATTACCTAGATTATTGCATTTTCAACTGTGGACTAACGAACTGATAGTTTTTGAGGGTATTTACTCTGGTTCCAATAAATTCTGTGCGTGTTCATGTGGTGCAAAGGTGATGAAACTGCAAAAACAATAAACAATCCATGTTCTTATTCTCAACGTACAATAGGCCCGCATATAAATCTCATATGACTTGGTAGCTCTGAGGGGCTTATACTGTAAGTATTCTTTCTTTTTTTATGGTGGAGGCATAAAGTACAAGGGGGGATAAAGTATATGCATTATTAAACTGTACAGTGTTAGAGGGTACAGACACTACATGAATTATGTACTATATTATTTGAGCTTCAGTCTTCTCCCACTCTTTGCTGGTTCTACCTACATGCAGGAGCCTTCAGCAAATATCGTCTAGGTTTGATGTGGAGTCAAAACAATGCTGAAGGACACAGCATCCAGTCTTGTTTATTTTGCAATAGTATTCATAGCTGTTAGACAAATGTCTTACTGTCTTTTCCATTAAAAGAAATCATTCATCACTGCAAGTTATATAGTCTTTTCACACTTGTCTTAAAACTGAATGAAATCAGTTTACTATTAAACCTGTTTATGTTTGATTGTTGGAAACTATGACATGATGTGTGGTAGCAGTAATCGCTGCTTTTTCAGCAGGCTGAATCGGGTAACACTTCAGTGTCTTAAGAGTTACCTCTCTTGAATGTACTTGAATGTGCCAGCTGCTTGATTTAAATATTTTTAGAGAGAGGTGTGATTGGGTTGAAAGCTTTTGAACTTGACAAAATTAAGTGTTTTGATGGCCACTCATTGTAACAGTTATTTGTAATAGAAAGAAAAAAAAGTGGCATTTTGATGGGAGTGGTAGAGGCAGGTGATTTTTATATTGGTAGCTTGTTTTCAAGGCAAATCTCTATAGCAATGTTCTTATATAGTGCTTTTCTACTCTACCTGAGCACTCAAAGTGCTATACAACTTCATAAAAACCCTCTTTTCTATGCTTTTTGTAAGTGCTTTCTAGCCTACATTCACACACATTCATAATGCATCGATACATTAGAGAGCAACTTGAAGTTAGTATCTCACCCAAATATATTTACATGGAACACCATTTAAATGGGTTCACTTGAAGATGTGATGTATCATCTACAGTAATGTTTTATTGCTAAGGCCGAGTGTGTAGTAGGAAAGGCTGCAGTGAGAGGGATGTAGAGGTGAACTTGGTGTTTGTCCCCGTCTCATTCTCCTGACAAGCCTGGGATTTGGGGATCTAAGGTAAAGAGAAGGCGCTGTCTCATTTCCACTTTTGCTCTATATCATAACACAATACCTGGAGTGTTGGGGGAAAAAAAAAAAGAAGGGACCCTATACACTTCCACGGACTTCCATATCCTTGTATAATGTAGCTTCATTCCGGCTTATATAGATGTGACAGAAAGTAGGGCAAACTGATGAGTGTGGAGCACAGGGCAACCTCGCCCACTTACTTCCACTACATACATGGACTCTGATGAATCAGAAACTGCAGATATGCAGTATGTATGTACACTCCTCCATGTATTTGCATATGGAAAAGTGCTCTGCATACTGAACAGACTGAACAAAATGCTCAGCTGATTGTTTCATCTTATGTCAGGGCAGCACATTAATATATTAATGAAGAAATCTTTGGTGCATTTAGAGAAGAGAAGAGAAGAGAAGAGAAGAGAAGAGAAGAGAAGAGAAGAGAAGAGAAGAGAAGAGCCTCCCCCAGGTGTCCTAGCTGAGGGTTTATCAGGTTTCAGCTTACATCCAGGTGGTTAAATGCCCTTCTGGCAGTGCTTCTTAACACCTCGCTTAGCTTTGCTTTTCCTCTCCCCCACAATATGGAAGAGCGCTCAAGGCTGCAGAGATGGAGTGGACTGTTAAGAATCAGCATCTAACCTTGAATGACATGAAACTACATGTCCAGCTGTTGTTGCGGCAGAAGTTCATAGTGTGCAAATTTCCTTTGAAGACCTCTTCAGATGCTCAACCACAGGGACTTTATGTTCAAGCAGAAGGTGTTTCAATCCATCAGTGTACCTGATAGTAGCTCACAATGCCTTTTTCTTAGATAGCTTTGCATCTATGTATCTATCTATATTAATTAATAGATTGATCACATTTTTAAGAGGCTCTTATTACATTTAGCATTCTACCAAACAAGTAGATAGCATATGTAACATGCAATTAGGATTGTGGGAGTATAGCATACGTGGCACATTCAAACATTCACAGTAACGTGTGTGTGGCATTAGAGACGGACCCGACCACATGTTTGTTTTAATACTTTTAATACTTTAATACTACTAAAGTGTGAACACAGCATACAAAAACACACTTACACCACACATGCCAATATAACTGCCCCATATTTTTCGCAGTCACTCCATGCCATTATACCACATTCTTCCTGCTTGAACCCACATCTGTCCATGGCTCACCTCCTGCCTCAGACTTACCCAGTCTGTGCTCTCTGACTACTGAAAGCCTAAATTTCAACCTACATTTGCTTCTGCATCACTAGTAGGTTACATTTTTCTGTTAAGCTAAAAAAAACAAGTAGATAAAAGACATCGGCCTCTGACATACACTAATCTCATAAAGTACATTTGAATAAATTTGAAGAAACTATCATCCCGTCACATCACATAATCTCAAAGCCTCACCTTCATTATTTTTACCTGGCAACAACCTGCTGTAGTCAGCACCTCACCAGCAATGACGTGTGTTCTTGTTGCATCATATATTTTTCCTCCTGAAAAAGCTGTTTTGAATTTTATATATGAAAGGGAACAGTGGTCCTGTCTTTACTCTCTTTCCCCTCCTTTATCCTGTCAGAAAACTTCTGATTGTGTTTCCCCAGTTCTTCTTTAATCTCCCAGCGATGAAATAGAAGTATTTTTTTTTTACTATCTAACACTCTGGAGGCAATCTGTCAACTCACTCTCCTCCAACATGCACATGCTGAACACATGTTTTCATCATGTGAATGTTCATACTCATTATATCTTTCACCGTTCAAGTATGTGAGGCCACCGACAGTGGGCTCTCTTTTCACGGCTCTGTGGGTTTCACGGCCTGTGACGATGCTTTGCTCCCTGCAGCATCAGTGGGGTACTGGAGATAAGAATTACTACATGAGGTTACAGCCACTATTAACTGTGGTTGACAGACCAAACCAGGGTTTGGACTGGGGAAGATCATTACACAGCTCTGCAGGCAGAGAGGTGAAATATAGTGAAGGTGTTAATAAAATCCCAGCAAAAACTTTAAGTTAAAAAGTTCTTTGAGACAAATTTTAATCAAATTCTGAAGTTGATAATAGTGATGGAAAAGCCCTGTGTGCACCACCTAATGCACTGAACCATGAAAGTGAATGAAAGCTGATACTACACTTGATCTGGTTGTTTCAAACAGTGTTACATCTTGAAATTTCCCTGTGGGATAACAACAAATATAGGAAACAGTGAAAAGATAGCTTAACTAATGAGACAATCAATGGAGAAATAGTTAAAGGTCTCCGCAATATTTACAGCCACAACTTCCAGGGACTAAACAAAGCAGGTGTAAAAATGTTTGAAAAAACAAACAAACACTAAATTGGACTAAATCGTCAATGGACTCAGCCCCCAGCAGTGAAAAGAACACAGATGGTTTCTTGGATCTAACTAAGAAACTGAGGATGTTGCACACTTACAGTAAATTGTCGATCACATAGTAAGCCCTTCCCAAGTTTATGCTCCTTTTGGATTCCAGTGGATAACTTCTAGTTACATGTTGTATTAAAAATCTAAAGGTATTTACCTCGTGGTGAACCAGAATTTGAGGTATAGAGTCAGTCACATGGGGAATGGAGATTTCTTAAACCTGTAATCACTTCCATATTCTGACTTTTTAAAATCGACATTGAATGGTGACAATGATCCCATAACTCTCTAAGTCATTAGCTAATATCGCCTGTGATTTTGCTGCCAGACAGCATTACATTATTTCTGAGTGATGGATGTGTATTTGTTTGATTGTATATTTTTTAATCCTTTGAATTGGTGGATATCTGTTAATAACGCCTCCTGGGCTTTAGCTTTTACCATAAGAAGTGCTCCATAATCCTTTAAAATAGTAAATAAAATCCAGATTAAATCAACGCTCAAAAATACAGCTACATTGCTGGGTATGGTTTTACTTCAGTCTGTGATTTAGTGTTGTTGCTGTCCCGCTCCTCTTAACTCTGTTAAACATTTTTAAGTGATTCAAAGCTTACCATTTGTGTTTATAAATGTGTGTTTACACTTTACTTGCTCTGCTGTTTGGCAGCTTTCATATCCATGCATTTATCTAGGCTGGACTACTGTAAGTCATTATTATCAACTTCTAAAATTTCCCAGAAAAGCCTTCAGTTAATCCAGAATGCTGCAGAGAGAGTACTGACAGGGACTACAAAGAGAGCCCATTATGGCTTCTCTTCATGGGCTCTCTGTTAAATCTTCCCTTATACAAGGTCTTGAATATTAAGGCCCCATCTTAAAGACCTCATATTACCAAATCACCTTAACAGAGCACTTTGCTCTCAGACTGCTGGCTTACTTGTGGTCCCTAGGGTATTTAAAAGTAGAAAGGGAGGCAGAGTCTTCAGGCCCTTCTTCTGTGGAACCTGTTTCAGTTTGGATTTGAGTGACAGACACCCTTCTTTTCTTTTTTGGCTGGATCAGGTGACCCTAAGCACTCCCTTAGTTATGTTACATTGGCCTAGGATTCTGGGGGCTTCCTATGTTCCATTTTGTTCACTCATCTCTTTTCACTCTCTATATGTTTATACACCACTCTGCATTTAATAATTAGTTATTATTAATCTCTGGCTCCCAACCGGTTGCTGCAGATGGCTTCCCCTCCCTGAGTCTGGTTCTGCCAGATGTTTCTTCCTGTTAAAACTGAGTTTTTCCTTACCAGTGTCACCAAAGCGCTTGCTCATAGAGCGTCGTCTGAGTGTTGACTTTTCCCCTCTATTATAATAGGGCCTTTATCTTACAATATAAAGCACCTTGAGGCAACTGTTGTTGTAATTTGTAAAAATAAAAAAGTAAACATTTAAAACAAATTAAATAAAGTCTCTTGGTTAAAAATTAGTTATTATTATTTTTTTATTACAGTTTATTAAATAAAACTGCCATTTTTCTTACACTCTTACATGATGTCACATACAGCAGGATTGTAAAAGCCTCAAGCGCACAGTGCAGCTCTCACGTTAAAAGTGTGACTTGTCGTGTTCAAATTTTTCAGAAGGACGTAGAGGAGAAAAATCATTTGTTTCCTTAAAAAGATTTAATTTGCTTCAGCAGTTGAAATGACAAGTTACAGCTCTGGACCTCTGTGTGATAATCAAGCATCTGTCTTCACACAAAGGATGACCCTCATAGGGCCGTACAGTTTTTATACAGCGACAATAAAAAGTATTATTATCTTATTCTGGAACCAACGTGGCAGTCCTGCTGTATCCCTACCAATCCTTTCTCCGTTCTCGTCCCACCTCGCCTCGTATCTGCTGCTTCCTGGAAACATAAAGACAGACCCCCCCCCGCTTAGCCTTGATCATTTTAATATTACTGATTCGAATATCTAGTTCAGGACATTCTGTTCAAACTCCCTTGGCTCAGAGTATATCTTTCTAGAAGTGTGATGCGTAAGCATGCAGCAAAACCCTCTGCGCTCTACATCACCCATCTGGACATGGCTTTTGACCCTCAAACGCAGAGCGCCACCATGTTTATGAACACATTTGCATTGTGTATATAAAAAATAATAAAACAGCTTTATTTAATAATTTTTTATTTTAATTAATAATTTTAAACCCTAACAGACTCACGACTCAAGCACCACATTTTTTATCTTCAGGGTTGCAAGCCAGATTACAGCAAAATCAATGCAAGTAATTGTCTTCAGACTCAACAAAAGCAGCTCCGTGTTATTGTAAAACAGTCTTCACACTTATGGCTCACTGGGTTTCAATAATTTAGTTGCATACAAGGATAACTGGAATGGTAATGCATGCTTGCGCCTCAAAAAAATCTTATATAGTTCGAGAATAAGAACACACAGGTTCTTTCTGCCACTTGACATCACTTGACCTTTGACTCATAACTGCAGGTGGAACAATGCATTGGCGTAATCATACTCTGATCAATAACACAACATGATTTACAACACAGGTCACGACATGTACCTACTGTGTTTATTTGGAAATCAATGTAACTCAGTGAAACGAATGAACTTCGTGTCATGTGATCCTGGCAGCTCTTTATCTTTGTAGAGCAACAATATACTTGAGTGGAAAAATGTGTGTGTGTGTGTGTGTCTAGGGTTGGTAAGGATCAGAGCTCATGTACATGTAAAGAGTTTTAGTAGAGTATACATACTCTTTCACCATGACCTTTCTGGAGTCTCTCTGGATAAACCTCTAACTTTAATATACAGTATGAAAACAAACCATGTTTTGTTGTTTTTGCTTTTTATTTTGGGTAAATAATTTTCCAGACAAATGAATACTTCCAATAATTCACCTCCGTACTCGTCACTAAGTGATATAAATACAAGTATTAGGAATATGAGGTTGCTGTTTGTCACATACAAAAACAAGTTCTCTTAATGAAAAATTAATTGCTGTTCTTACAGCACATAATGAAAAGGTGTTGTGCAAATTTTACCAGCTGTGATGTGTGTCATCACGGCAAACCTGAATACAAGCAGGAACAACCACAAATCCAGTTTTTTGTCTGTCTGCTAACCAGCTAAAACTGAAGAAAGGTGATAAAACATTGAAGATTAGCTCTTTGGACACAGCTTATAACAAAGCCATTTAAGAGTATTGGAACCTATAGTGCAGGTTAAGTGCATGGACATAAAACTGTTCACACAGTCACTTCAATTTTGATATACAAAATAAAGTGACCATTAGGCGAAATTATAAAATGTTATGATGGTGACTGGTCAACAAAGGTCTTCTGCATTGTTCCAGCAAATGTTCATTCTTTGTGCAAAGTAGCATGAGTCTAAACAATGATGAGACATAGAACTCATCGCTATACTGTATCTATCCATTTAAAGACAAAAACCTGTCTTGAATGTGATAAAAAAAAATAACAACCAAAGCTAGGTATACGCTTTTTAGCCAAGTTAGAAGCTAGGAGGCTAACGGCTCCTGTCTTGCACTGCTTCTTGGCTAAATAGTGTATTATAGTTTCTATGTCCATGAGTCTACTGGGGGCCACTTGCCCTAGTACACGTGGCATAAATTTTATAATCAGACAGTAAATGTGAGGGTTTATATGGACATCCAAAACGCTGCCAATTTGCAGATAGGTTGCTAACCATAGCTTGCTAATGTTGTCGCTAGCGAAGTACCAGCTGAAGGCACCTCATTTGTCTTCCTTGTTCTTATGTGGAGTTTATGTTGTGCTGGCTGCCTGGTCATTTCTTGTCATTAATGATTAATGTTCTCCTAGAATATTAGTGTTGTTCACTGTTGACATTATAATGGAGTGGAACAGACACTATGGCATGATATTTGGGACCAAGTATAAATATTATTATTCTTATTAGTTACATTTCACACACATTGGTCCAAAACAAGTAAATAAATAAAATAAGTTAATATGTTTTCTTTGAAGTCATGGGATGTTTATAACCACCCTTTTGTTCATGAGGACCACATAGCTAAATGTCATCCCGTTCCCTTATAATGCCTGGGGAATAATGGTGAGCTTCTCTGTTTTCCTTTCATGTGCATACTCACTCCAGTTCTGCTTATTTATCCTGGATGCTCTTACTTTGTTGTACTTTGAGGCCAGACTCCTATCCATGCAATACTATAAAAAATGATTAATTGCTCCAAGCTCTCATTTTACATTCTCTGTTACACATAAAGCAATACTGCGAGCCGGATATACCTCTGAGTTACCACCGAATCCCACAGGCAATTTGTTGTATATCTTGACCAGTGACTGTAAAAGACAGTCATTGATCTTGACCTATTAACAATGCCGCAAATAGATGAGCTGTTGACCTTGTTAG
>VOQK01037813.1:12697-22837 GCA_015052645.1 Benitochromis conjunctus
TTGTTAGACCTACTGTGCCCTACGTTGTCCACTTCTGATCCACTTCTTTAATTCAGCTGTTTCAGGAGCTTGAAATGTATCAAGTTTAATGCTCTGCAACACAAATTGTCCAACAAACCATTATATATGTTTTTACTTTCTATACCTTTCTAAAATCAACAATTCACTATCTCGCCTTAACACTAATTTTCCTCTTTGTTTAGGTAACTATGTGCATGCGAGACTCTGTTGTTGTCCATGTTAAATATTTATGGGACTTTTTATATACAGCTACTCCATTGTCACACGGGATTTGTGACTCTAGCTGGAACTGAACCAGCAATTTGATTCCAGCCAACCAGTGCCTGAAATGTGTTAACTACTACACCACTGGAAGCACTTTTTAACATTGCAAATACAGCATGATCAGTACCCACCTACCTGGACAGATTTAAAATCTGTGACATAATCACCATATTTAAATCATTTCCATCCCAGACCAGTTTTTGCTTAAGCGTCCAGCTTAAGCTTCTAAACGCTCTCTAAATGCCTAATTTCTGACATTGTTCAACAGCATGTCTTAAGTCAAAACATACAGTCATGTGACCCTTAATTCAAAAGCAGTAGTGGCACTGTTAGTTGCAATAACTTGAAGTATTTTTTTCTGTATGATTTTCTCAGTGTCAGTGGGTCACTGTTCTTTCCAACGTTGCTTCAGTTCATTGAGATTTACAGACATTTCTTTATGCACAGCACTATCAAGTTTCTGCTACAGCATTTCAGTCAGGTTAGGATCTGGACTTTGACTAGGCCTTTGCAACACCTCGAGTCTTTTCTTTTTCAGCCATTCAGATTTGCTGCTGTGCAAACCTACAGCTGTCAGAGAGACACCCTCACATTTAGCTCGGATAATTTTCTGTACAGATGAGTTCATGGTTGACTCAGAGACTGCAAGGTGCCCGGGTCCCGTGGCTGTAAAAACAAGCACAAGTCATCACCACTCCACCAGCTGGTGTTATGTATTATGGCCAAACATCTCCACATTGAACTTGTATCTCTTGGTCTTTTTGCAGTTTTTTTGAGCATTGCATGAATTTGCTGCGATGTCCACTCCTTTAAAGACTGTGACATTGTGTTAACACACACCTAAACCAGACTTGAAGTCAAACTTGCTCATGATCAGTTAAGTGCATCAAGTGCATTTGATTTTAGCACTCACTACTTGTCCTGTTAGGTCCTATGGAATTAGCAACCGCACATGGCTGCTGCTTAATTATTCTTTTCACATGACTGTAAGCTTTCCTTTAGTTCTGAGTTTTGTGCGCGCGAAAACCAGTGATAAAGCAAGCAACTTTGGATGTTTAATGCAGCAACTTACAAGCAGCCTTAAAGTCCCAGCACATTTTTAGATGCATTTCAGTAATAAATTCTATTTGTCAGTAGCAAAATTGCAGATATACAGTATTTACCAACCAGGAAAATAAGGTCACGTTGACCTAATATAGCACAAACTATTACAAAGACCGTTTTCAGTACTTTAGCAGGAGTCTATGTCTGCATCTCTTCTCTTGTGTTTGATCTTAGATTAAAGTTGAAGCTCAAACTTTTCCTTGAAAGGCTGAAAGAAAGCAACATCAAACTATGTGTAATAGAAATGTCTTTTAAAAGCTGACGTTTTCTTCTTTGAACTTGTGTCGGTATTTCATGAGAATGGAACTTTAAAAAAAACAAACCCTTCTATGATCGCCTCTGTCTTTTGTATTGTATGGTAACCTTATTTTTATCACCTTGGCTCACACAGATCACAGTGGCTTTGTAAAAATAAAAAGCTCACCAACATAGACGAGTTTGAGTTTTAGCCTTACTTTATTAAAGGAAAACCAAACAATTCTGAATCTTGGCTTTCATCAGCAAGTATAAAGGAGTTCCCATTACTGCTATGCATCAGATAATCAGTTAATTTCATGCAGGACTAAACAGATATGTAACACTAAGGGCAGCATGGTGACACTGAATACAGATTAAGCAAGATGTCATTATCATCACTGGGTACATGAGCCATTAGTTTGGCGACAGTATGCTGGTTCTCCCAACTTACTTGTGCCTGATTAAACCAACATAGTTAAAAGGAAGCAAATGAATCAGCCGGTGGAAAACAACTTTGCTGTGATTCTCTAAGGATTACCAACTAAATGGGCCTGAAAGCAATTTCACTTTCCTAAATTGTATATAAATTACACTCACTTGTTTGCTCTCTAGTTAGAGCACTATCACTTAAAAACAATAAGATAAAAAAAAAAACCACACATAAAATGTCCCCCTAACGGAATAGGTACAAAAATAATATATTCCCTATATACAGTGTTTTATTTATAAGTTACTACCACAGCTGAGTGAATACGTTCAAAGCTTTATAACCTCGTCTTCCTGCAGGGAAAAAAACTCGCCGTGTTTATAACTTAAAAATGTTCTCCATTCCCAGTTACTCAGTGGTACAGTGGATTACGCTCACAAAGCGCGGTATAGCCATGATCAGTGCAGACGAACCCCACAAAGATCTAATACTGTGTAAATGGCTGTGCCAATTTGCTGCAGCTAATTTCAAGGCAGTTATTCATTGGCATATTTATATGCAGATTAGAGATATTCAAACCTTCTGTTTGTATGTTGCCACATGTAAACAACCTATACTGTTTGCGGTAATCTGAAAATATGCCAGATAGGACAAAAGAGGGGAATATAGCCTTGGGTTTGCCACTATGTAATCAGGTTCCAATGTAATCTGCATGCATTAGGCTAATGCAGCACATGTAAATAATGTGGGTCTAACTCTGAGCTGTGTTGTGTAGAAGAAGAATATGAGACTTCCCAGGAATAATCACTTCCTCAAATACCCACAGTAAAGAATATTGTGAAGAGCAGACCATTCACATGATTTATTTGCTGCACATACTGATATGGTGGTGAAAAATGAAATGAAAATCGTTTTATAAACACATTTTTGTGAATTGTTCGTGTAATTATACGATTAGGTTCTCAAACTAGCCACCATGTTAATACTGCTTTAAATTTGGGAAAAGACATCCCGCAAGACGTGTTTACCCAGTCAGGTGTAAAAACCTGTTAATTATCTATTGTGGCATTGTATTGTGCTGGGTGGAGTTTTTGTTTACAGACCCAAAAGAAAGGCCCAAGAGACCAAAGAGATAAAGTCGGCATTTACAGCTAATAAGTCCAGGGAGCAAACAAAGTCCAAAATCAAGAGCAAACGAAGACCAAAGCATGGAAATCCATAATATTAGAAATTGCCACACAACAAAAGAAGTTTGAGATCATATATACAAGAGGGGGGGAGGAAAGAGGTGAAAGCTGAAAACAAACTAGAAAATGAGCCAGAGGAAGTACATGAACAGAACCATTACCAAAATAAAACAGGAAATAAAACGACTGAATGGCTCTCCAGTTAGAGCTGAATCAGGTGACCCTGAACCTCCCTGCACTCACTGCAGTGAGTGTTTACTCATCACTCACTCTTTTCACTCACTATGTGTTTATACACCACTTTGCACTGAATCTATATTATTTAACTGACTCTCTTTTACAGTGTGTCTTTTGTCCTGTCTCCCTCTCCTTACCCCCAACAAGTTGCAGCAGACGGGTGCCTGGTTCTACTTGAGGTTTCTTCCTGTTAAAAGGGAGTTTTTCCTTCCCATTGTCACCAAGTGCTTTCTCATAGTGGGTCTTCTGTATTATTGTAGGGTCTTTGCTTTACAATATAAAGCATCTTAAGACAACTGTTGTTGTGATTTGGTGCTATATAAATTGCTATATATTGCTTTATATAATATTTGTGATATAATTTGAATGGAAACAAGATTAACTTAACACAGAAACACTGAAACACAGAGACAATACACAATGGACAGAAGAAAAACACAAAGAGAACTAACTCAATAACCTTCAGTGTCATCGGAAACCACAGGAAGACCTGACGACTCAATATATAAATCTTATAAATGATTACAGAAAGAAACAGAACTAGAAAAAAGTCAGAAGAAAATAATCAATGTTTGTAAACACTGGGAACTAAATATTTATAAGAGCCATTGGGGAGGTAATGAAGAAAATAGGCATTATAACTAATAGTCCCCCGAAAATAAAACAGATCATTCTCAAAATCGAAAGGCATTATGAAGTCAAAACCTCAAGTCCCTGGGACAAAGATGCAGGGACCATTGGATATAGTGTTTAGTAGCACACTCTTCAAATATCCAGTACTGGGAGGAGCGAGGACCCTTCGTGTCCAAGAAAACTCTATTTTATGCAAATATAAATTCTCTATGTGTAGAAGATGAACACTAGAAGTCAGTGAGGTCAGTATCTGATGGATGCTAAAATATAAATTTTATTCGTTTTTATTATTATTATGACAGTAGCATATTGCTGGTGAGGAACTCTTGTATGCCTTTCAAAAGAAAATTATTCACGTACTCATCAAATTTTAATGCAGTGGGAAATTAGGGTTGTACATATCAACCACCTACTCAGCACGTCTTCTCCAGGACGTCTATCTCAGAAATGAGCAAATTAGGTAGTGAGAAGCAAAATGTACGTTCCACTAATTCCCATCTCATATTGCTTCATTTGATTGCTTTCGCAATGTGGAACAGATGCTGACCTTTAGTCACATACACATTTCACACACACGTGTGCTGTCATTAAGCTCGCTTCAATAGGAATCTTGATTATGCAGATTCAACATTATGAACTCTTTGCCTTTGTTAATGCGACTGTGTTGGTCATGAAGTTCACCTGCTGGTGGTTAATAGAGTTTACAAGGCTAATAATCTGCCTCGTGCATTCATGTAGGTGGAGGCTGATAAAGTGAAGTGGGTCTGATAGGATAAACATGACCGTTTTGTTACGCAAAGTACCGTTCAGCTAGTAAATACAGGGAGGTTGGTGTACAAATTCACTTCTATACACTGCATTAATGCTGGGAGAAGGAAGAGATCAAAGGTCTTATGAAGTCTGTGCTATGGTAATTCTTTTTTTAAGTTCAGATAACAAATGGATGGAGTAATTAAAGATCAGCGTGTAGGCCAGAGGGAGGAGGGCGCTGTGCTGCCAGCAGGTTGGCATAAGGTAATATATGGAGCAGCTGATCAGGAGGAGTCACTCCTGTGGGAAACCTCACTCAACTCTTTGGCTGTCCTGATTTTGAGAAATAAGGAGGACTGTAAATCTGGTGACTGCAGTATGAGAGAAGTTAAGATGAGAAAATAGAAAACAGAGAGGCTGAAAGAGAGTTCATAATGAGTGAAAAAGACATAATGTTATTATTTTATATTTGTTATTTGGCTTTGTTCTGGTTGTTATCTCTCTTATAAATTTGGTTCATCTCTCAGCAAACTTTTTATTTTTTTTATATCCAGTCCTTGGCCATTATTAACCAATAATCAGAATGTTAACATTGCCATTGCATATTTTTATACTTTAACCTATTATTATAAGCTAAACTTACACAGGCACTCACAGATTTTGATTTTTATGTCACAAATTTCACCTGAGCATAACATGTAGAGTCCACAGCACATCGAAGAACCCAGATCTGTGACACAGCATGATCAAGATCCAGAAATAGCCTCAGTTCTTGGTTTAACAGTGACTATAACCCAGACAGAAAACTGTGTATTAATCTAATGTGTGAAACGGTCCTCTCTTTTATCGGTGTGTTTACATCAGTGTGTGTTTATGAATAGGGGTTCTTGACTCTGAATCTGGCGTTGAACCACTAATGATCACGACGGTAAAATTCTTGAATGACTAACTCTTGAAGTGCATCTCGCTTGTACTGGCTCAAGTAATCAGCTTGTCAGCATTATCACACAGTGTCAACATCACACAGCAATAGGAATGAAGGAAGTGGGCAATTACTGTAGCAAGTCACACACAGTGTCTTGCATAAAGACAGTTGCAATCAGAACAATCAGTATAAGCCAAAGGGAAGGATTTTTTTTTTCTCATAGATTTCCCTGAAAGGCTCTGTCTAAAACAGTTGATTTAACAGTTTTTGACTTTGCTGACTCGTCTCAGCAGAGTGATTAATGATTTATTGTTTAAAAGTTGGGAGAATCCTCTTTTTCCAGGTAACAGCAGCTGACGTCAGCTTCAATTAATGTCAGCTCCAGAATGACTGCAGAATGTCCAAAGAAACTTCTTAAACCTTTGGTTGAGCACAATGCACTTCTTCACTGTCCGTATGCTCAGGATGTTCCAAGCGCTGCTATTTTCAGCAAATGCAGCAAAACAAACTTCTTCCAAATTACAGTGATGGACAATGACTGCTAAGTATTGGGATTTTCAAGAACATTGGCTTAATGTATGCTCTGACTCTTATGTTTTTTAAGATACAGTTTGTATCAGAATGGGGGACTGTAGCCTATGTTTTATATTGTTAAGTGGTAATTATGAGACAATGCATTTCAGGTCATTTTAGAGAACAAGAAGAAAGTAATGTATCAAGTTGTGTAATGATTTATTTTTGTTGATGATTATTTAAGTAATGTACTGCATTACTTTTAACAAAAGTATAGAGTAAAGTGTAATGCAATTACTTTTGGGAGTAGCGATCCCAACACTATTGGGCGATGATGTGGCATGCCGCCGTTCACAAGCTGTTTCCCTCTTTCTCCATACTTTTCTCTTCCCATCATTGCGATATTAATCTTTGTTTCATCTGTCCAGAAAATGTACTTTACTAGAACTGTGCAGGCTGGTTTAGATGTTTTCTGCAATGTATAATCGTACAGTCTGGCCTTGAGTGTAGCCAGTGGATTGCACTTGGTCATAAAGCCTCTATCTCTACATTCAAGACTGCGCTTCTTTACACTGATATTGATTGATGTGTTCTTGACTTGGTTCGATGTTGCAAAGGGGTTTTGTCAATCAAGGAAAGAATTTGTCTATTTTAGTTGTCTTCTAAACTCTATCAAGCCTTTCGGCATGCTCAGTGCGTTCCTTCTCTTTAAGAATTAACCTGATTTTTGATTTGACCACTCCTGAGGCTTTTTTCCCATCTCGCTGAAAGGTTGATTTTGATTCTTCAGCCTAATGTTGGCTTCCTTCCCTTGCATCTTATTGGACTTCATATTGGGACTTCTAGTGAAAAGCTACCAAAAACAGTTTCAACACTTAAAATCAGCTCCAGATCTTTTTATGCTCTTGGTTTGCCCATGAAACTGCCTGTCAGTCAATCTTCAAATTAATTTTGAGCGTCTGAAAACACTATGTATAAAAGTGGCAGAAATACCAAAGCAATTGTTATTAAATCCTTTGAATTAAAGGTAAAAGTTTACACTTCATTCACATCTTAACTGTGCCTTTTAAAGTGTGCTGCAGGGTTGTTGAGAGACATTGTCCAAATACCTGTGGACCAAACTTAACAAATAGTTATGTAACATGAAAGTCTAGCACAGATCAGCAAGAGGGTGAAGTCATTAACACTTTATCACAGCTGAATGACGTGCAACAGTTTCCAGACTGCTGTAATATATACTGTCAATCTAAAAGTAGTTCCATCTGGAATAAATGCAATAAGAAAGTGACACAGATTGTCAAAGATATATGGCAGGTTGTTGTTAACACCATATGACAGATGATCAAAAAGAACATGTGACTCATGTAAATGTACTCAGTGATGGAGGGCTGTTTAATAAACCAAGATTACCAAATAAAAAAGTAGTCAGAAAGTGCTGCTTCACAAAGAAGGATTCCATATTTGGGACATGACCATGGAAACCCCATCCCTCCAAGCTAACCTGCAGGTGTGATTAATTTTTATGCTTAGCATTCACTAGCTTACATTGTTTTCTCACTGATTTTTACAGAATCTATGAATATATGTTTAAATAAGTTGCATTAATTATTTTCTATTAATTATAATCTGTCCTGAAACTGGAGGATAAGGTCAACCAAAGGACTGAACCATCAGACATGGGGAACAACAACAACGTAACCTCTTTCGTGGACTTTCATGTCTTATTTTCAAAATAGATTTTTGATGTTATCCTTATCTTTGGCCCTGCGACAGTCTGGTGACTTCACCAGGTGTAGCCCGCCTATGACAGCTGGGACTTTTGTAGGTTTATGATTTCTTTTGGGTTTTGACAAAGGAGTTGTATTCTAGCAGTATATTGCTAGTCTTCTGTTTATTGTGTTATTTCATGTTCCCTGGTAAGTCTGAGTTTCTTTTTCATCTGTGTCTTTGGTTCTTTGCTTTAGATCATGATAGTTTTCATTTCTTTCAGTGATTCTGTTGTTGTCTTCCAGTTTTTCTGTTTTGAGTTTGGATTTTTGCGTCTTTGTCTCAGTGTAAGTTATTTTTGTGTTTTATTTTGGTAGTCCTTTTTCTTTAGTTTAACTTCCCTTGTCTTGTTATCCCTGATTTGTTTCTGCTGTGTCTCCCACCTTTTTCACCTAGTCTCATTACCTTGTGTATATATTGTGTGTCTCCCCTTGCCTATTGTCCTGTTGTCTTTTCATTGTCATTTTTTAAGCAAAAAAACTGGCACACTTAAATCTCTCTGTTGGATATACTGATCTGAAGTCATTTAGCAATATTTTATTAATTAACCCACTTTCTTGCTATACAATACATTACCTCACCGGTGTCCAGATGAGTACTTCAGGATGTTTACACATCCTATCCTATAGTACAAATTCATTCATAATTAAACTCACAGGATGATGTGAGTAAAATCAGTGCACTGCTTTTATATTTTATTTTCTGTACCATGTGTAATGTGTACAGTTTTGGGGTTTCAATGTCAGTATTCTTCATTATGAATTGATGTTTTTTGTGATTTATAGTCAGTTCTCAAAACTGATGTGAATTTGTTTGATATCATCAGCTTCGAAATAGCTTTATTAAACATATTAATGAAAAAAAACATTTACATACTGTGCTTTTTTTCCCTCAACCTGCTTTATAAAATATGATGATGAGATGTTGGAAACAACTCCATAGGAATTGTCCCTTCCCTTCAAAAGCAGTGAAAAGCAAACCAATGACTGACGGGCAATATAATGTGTTATTACTAAGCTGTCCCTTTGCCCATGTTAGCTTGTCCTTGAAATGTAGAACTTGACTGGGTGGTAAAGTTCAGTTTTTTCTTTCGTTTCTTTACGTCAAAAATGAAAAATGTAGATGTCTGCACCACAGAGCAGAACAGACAGGCTGAAGGAAACAGTCAAAACCACCTTTTAAAGGGTTCCTTAAACCTTTTCACTCATTGGCATCATTGGCAAGTTTATGGCAACAAAGGCAGGTTTGACAGGTGGAGCTGGAGGGATTTTTCCATCTGACTTTCTTGATTTCCACATTCCTGGTAAGTTTTCAGCAGTGTTAGTTTTCAGCAGTCAGAATTTTAATGCCTCTTGCTGGGTTTGTACCAATAGTAAATTGCTACTTCTGGGACGGGGCTCAGAGTCTGGCTCTTACTTGTATTCTCCCTAAACACAGTGCGTAACATCACACAAAGGAGAGACAAAGGGATACAAAAAAAAGGGAGGCAGTTGTGTTCCTTAAATGATTTCTTGATAAAAAAAAAAAGAAAAATAATAATAATAATAAAAACAAGTGGCAGCATGTCAAGTTACTCTCCATGCTTAAAAAAATAGGGAAAATGGGAAGACTAAAAGGCAGCATTGCCCAAATAATGAAAAGGAATGGATGCAGAAGCAGATCTATTTAGGATGATGAATGTAGTGAAATAAATCTGCTCGATATTTTACTACAGTGGTTTCTTGCCTTTCTCTTACAGTATCAGGTCATGTTAGGTAACTGATGCTTTATCTAATAGCAATATGTTTTCTTATTGATAAATAGATTTAATAATTTGCTTTCTTTTTAGATTGTTTCCCAATGCAACAAGCCATTCTTCTTTCTTTCCATCTCTCTATATGTCATTCTCCATTTCCCCGTCTGGTCTGTCTTTCCATGCGTCAAATCCAGGGTGCTTGTGAACTCGTGCATGTGTGTCATCGTATTCTGGCTAAATGCTAAGAGGCACTTGCAGATTAACAAAATTGCATCGGAACAATAGTCCATAATAGACTTTAGCTGCATGCTGCCGGTGCGGTGACACCCCTATTATACAG
>VOQK01037813.1:28780-41002 GCA_015052645.1 Benitochromis conjunctus
CAATATTAGCCATGTGGGCTCTTTATTGAATGAATGATACAACTGAGGGGATTAGCTTTGTGCATAAATGCTTACATTACATCTTCTCTAAATGAGATCTTGAATAGTCTAAAGGTCCATAATAATTTCTGTGCATGCAGGCATGTACCATGCACTAAAGTGCCAGCTGAAGTGATGTATGCTGATTTGAATGGATATCAAACATGGTTAGGGTTCAGGCTTTCAAATCTATTCCTTTTATTCTGTATCAACAAAGTCTGAGTGTTCAGTGCAAATCAATTCAATTTGATTTTAGTTATATACTCCAAATCACAACAATCGCCTCAAGGTGTCACTGTTGATGTCAATACTTTGGGACGCAAATAATTATTAGTGATCTCAAATATGTTTTCAGTAATTTAACAGTTTGATGTCTAAACATCTCAAGGAACAGTCAATATAGAACAACATATAGAAATGAACCATGACATAATTACCAGAAAATTTACATTTCTTTTGAAAATGGAGTGTTTAGTGAACCTTCTGACAAAATTAAAAAATAATTGTCACATATGAGTTTAAATGTATATAATATTTGCTAAATATGGTATTCTTTATTAATATTTTTCTTAAAAATGTATTATTTAATTAATTTAATCACACTGACAATGTAGAAGTGTCTAAAACCCATATCAAATATGATACACTTGGCTTTAAAGGATTAAAAATGTCTTAAAATTACTTTAAATCAACAGTGTGTGAATTTGCATTTTCTCACATGCATCACATAACAGGTTACAGTCTTCTTAAAATGCAGTCTTACCACAGAAAATACACTTTTTGGTTTAGAGGAGGGTGCTCCTGGAAAGATCATGCAGACACCAGGACATTAATTTGCTGGCTGTGAATTCACTGGACAATTACCAGCTGTGTTGTCACATGCCTGCAGTCAGGACATCACACTGAATTTGTAAATGTAAGCTGGCAAATTAAAATAATTGAAGTCCTGATCTGAATGCCTTGGACAGTTGCATTTTCACACATACTTCTGCAGAGGAATGTTTAGATAAGTTAAGAAGTATATTGTGATCATAGTATTCTTTCCCTAGTGTAACGGTAGGGTCCCTTTGATTTACCTCATCACAAACCCAGTTGTGGACGTGGCTGGGCAGCTGCTCTTGAAGTCTGTTTTACCTTCCATGCACACACACAAAGCAGTCTGCTGTGGTGAAGTCTACCCAGACCACTGGAGCTCGTACAACTGATAAAAACAACTAAGGATATTTGGTTAGGCTTGCTGTGCATTCTGGCATGGCTGTATCTGTTGGCATGGCCTGTGTGTGTGGCCGCCAGGTTTCAGGGGGCTACTGCATGGAAAAGCGAGGTGATTAGAAAATATCCTAATCATCTCCTCACAGAGGAAAATGGAGGAAACAGCCTTCCCAGTTTATACCGCCAAATTCTGTAATAGCTCTCGTCAAAATATTAAGGAAGCAAACTCTACAGATAATAGTAGTATTTTGGAAGATACAGACCATGTGCGTCATTACTATACTGGTCTTCTACTTCAGTTACTACTTAGTAATACTCATTCATTCATTCATTCATTCAATCATAAGACTTTATTTATCCCCGAGGGGCAATTAGACTGTGTGGGTTTGTACATATGTATGTAAATATTTCTGATGGGTTGCTTGTTTTTCTGTTTCCTATTATGCTTTCATGCACGTGAAGCCCTTTGAAACTTTTTATGCAATATAGTGCTGTACAAATAAAATTTAAGGGAATTGAACATTGTATATTTGATATGTTGTATTTTTAAAATAGTCTCTTCTTGTTCTATAATCCAACAATGATCTTGTTATCAGCAGCAGCCCAATTGGAAGCAACAAAGGCCTTTCTGTGAAGTCCATGACTGATCAGTTTTGAAAAGTTCTTCCACTGTGGAGAAACGCAGACCTCAAAGTTATCAAAAAAAGATGGCGACATTAGTATTCTGTGAAGAAGATAGTGCAAACGTCTTTCTGAAAATGAATGAGCTTGTTGACGCTCTCAGTGAATAATACCAAACCCTGCAGCTGACACTCTTCTGTCAGTCTGATATCTGCTGTTGTAGTTGCTTCAAAGAACACGCCGTTGTCTTGAGTTTGCAGAAAAGGGTATTTGTGGACTCACTAAGAATCTTGTCTTTTGTTGGTAGGAGTATTTCACATGTTTTATTTATACTTATTTATTGTCAGTAAATCTCATGAGAAACACACCAGAAATATGTTAGACTGTCTCTCATACTTTCTGACTTCCCTGCCTTGCCTCTGGCACCTCATCCAAATCCTTACAGACGTCACAGATATACAGTATAGTGGTTTTTCTGTTGTTTTCTAAGTGAGAAATTTTTCTTAAAAAGTTTCCAATTTTCCAAATATATATGGCTTTAGCTGTCGATACTGATATATCTACAGCGAAGCATAACCTGACTCTGCAGCTCCTCTTGGCATTACAGTACTTAGTAAATTTCATCCAATTGATTATCTGTCTGGCCCACTGTCATTGCGGTTCACTCTTAATGCTCCTTTGTGTTGTTTTTGGCTAACAGCCAGTATCAACAACTTAATGATACTGGATGGCGGAAGAGAAATGTGCAGCTAAATAACTAGATATTTTCCTGGAAAGATTAAAGAGACCTAAATCAGAGCTGGAAGAGAGTGAATATTGGATTTCCACTGATCAGGCGAACATAACACCACCAATGTAAATCGAGACTGGTGGTGTTATACAGATTGGTGACACCACCAATCTCGACTTATGCCCCATGACTAAAGTCCTTTATAAACCTTTTGTGCATTAAAAATATTTTCTTATTGCTGCCATTCACACAAGTCGATTTTGTGGCTTTTTTTTTTATCAAGCTCCATTTAAGCTTGTGCAAAACAATACAATTTTACTTTAGACACTATGCTGCTCAGGATCAATTGGCTTTCTGAATTAATTCCTCTGCCTCCTCAGATGTGGTCCCAACTCTTCCAACACGAGCTCAAACTGCCCTTCTGACATCCTGAAATATGTACAAAAGCTGTCATGACCCAGCTTTAACTACTGGATCAAACCATGAAATTCTCCCTGCTGATTCCTTCTCTTGAGATTTGATGAACCAAGAATCTCAGTTTCTTCCTTTTCTTGTTTAGAAACATCAGGAGCACCTCTTCGTTGCTTTATGTCAGCTCCTTTTTTTGTTGTAGTGCATTTCTGAGGATGATTTTGTTTTTGCAAAATCACAACCCTTTTTTAAATTCACATCTGAACATTTTGGAATTTTGTGTCTTTTTGTTTGCAAGAACTTGTTGCCTAATCCTTAACGGTGTACTTTCCCTGTCACTGATTGGAATTTCAGCGTATTTTATTTCTAATTACAAATGCATTCATGTTTACCTACAAATACTTAAAGGTAGGTACACAGGAATAAACGAATAACAATTCAGATTTTTATAGGAAACAAAGATGGCAAAGTCCATGTCAGAGTGCCGGAAAGGAGAGTCTGTCTGTTAGTCAAACCTCGGCTACAGGAGAAACAATGCAATTTTCGTCCTGGTCGTGGAACACTGGACCAGCTCTATATCCTCTCAAGGTTACTTGAAGGTGCATGGGAGTTTGCCCAACTAGTCTACATGTCTTTTGTGGACTTGGAGAAGGCATTCGACCGTGTCCCTGTGGGGGGGTACTTCGGTAGTATGATTTGATCCTTATACTACAGTTGCAAGAGCTTGGTCCGCATAGCCGGCAATAAGTCATTTCCAGTGTGTGATGGACTCCGTGAGAGCTGCCCTTTGTCACCGATTCTGTTTGTTTTTTTTATGGACAGAATTTCTAGGCATAGCCAAGTGGTGGAAGGCTTTCACTTGGGTGGTCTCAAAATCTCATCTCTGCTTTTTGCGAATGATGTGATCCTGTTGGCTTCATCAAGTGATGGCCTCCAGCTCGCACTGAAAGGCTCGCAGCCAAATGTGAAGTGGTGGGAATGAAAATCAGCGCCTCCAAATCTCAGCTGGAAAAGAGTGGACAGCCCACTCCGGGTCAGGGACAAGTTCCTGCCCTAAGTGGAGTTCAAGAATCTTGGCGTCTTGTTCAAGAGTGACAGGAGAAGGGAGCAGGAGATCAACAGATGGATTGGAGCAGCTACCCTCACCTATGGTCACGAGCTGTGGGTAGTGACCGAAAGAACAAGATCGTGGATACAATGGAAATGGCGGAAATGGGCTACCTCCGAAGGGTGGCTGGACTCTCCCTTGGAGATAGGCTGAGAAGTTCAGCCATCTGGGAAGGGCTCAGAGTAGAGCCGCTGCTCCTCCACATCGAAAGAAGCCAGTTGAGGTGGTTCAAGCATCTGATAAGGATGCCTCCTGGGTGCCTCCTGGGTGAGGTGTTCTGGGCATGTCCCACCGGGAGGAGGCCCCGGGGCAGACCCAGGACACTCTGGAGAGATTATGTCTCTATGCTGGCCTGGGAACACCTTGGTGCTCCTCTGGTCAAGCTGGAGGAGGTGGTCGGGGAGAGGGAGGTCTGGGCTTCTCTGCTTAGGCTGCTGCCCCCGCGACCCAGCAGATGGATGGATGGATGGATGGATGGATGGATGAATGGATATAATATAAGATATAATTATACTGTACTTAAATTTAGGTAATGTGTAAGTAATTTCAGATAAACAAGGCTGCATGTCAATATTGTGTTCAGATCATGTCCTTTTCTTCCAGTTATAAAAAACAGATTTAAAGCACCCCATTTTTAAGAGTGTACTCCCACAAGCTCCAGGAGCCTCCAGTGTAATGCAAAGGGAATATGCATTAAAAACAACATCAGTCTATTGGGACTAAAAGTTTGCCTGAGAGGGTTACTGTGGTAAATGACCTTGAGGTCACTAAAATCAATCTTTGTAGCATTAATGTGCTCAGGAATGTCATGGCAATCAACCTGTTAAAGTGAGAAGTTGGCCTTTTGGCCTTAAGAAAGTGCAAGTGGAAAACTAATTGAGTTCTTAAAATGAACAGGAGAGATCCTCTGGGGACACAGCTGGATAATGAATGCTGAATTCTTTCTCTCATATTTTAGGCGCCTATCATAAAACAAAAGTGTCTCACTTTAAAATATTGAATTTATCCCTGGAAATCCTACCTGAATATAAAACAAGCGTTTTGTTTAAACACCAGCTCCTGTCTGCAGTAGTCGTTTACCACGAGGGACATGTTTTTTCTTTGTGAGTGTGATAATAATACAATGATATTTTTGTTCCGCACTTTGCCAAAACGGAGGGGCGGCACTTTTAATCTTTTATGTGTTTAAATTGGAGATGCAATAAAGATATCTGGTTCCTTCTTGGTGGATCTCCAGAAGGCTAATGTGCACTCTGATCCTGCTTTTTCTTTCACCTACTCACACTACATATCACTCCATAAAGATATGATTTATTATACGCTTACTGTTACTACATGATGCTACTTGAATATTAAAGAGACACAGAAGCTATAATTAAAATGTAGCCTTGTATGTAGTGCCTGTATTTGGCATTTGGATGTCTTTATATAAATTTGTAAATGTCATATTAAAAGTGCATTTAACGTATTTAAAAAAAAATCAGATAAAAAAACCAAAACAAAAAAACATTGTTATTATGATATTTAACATGCAACATCCTTGGTTTTACTGATTTGTGAGCTGATGAAGCTACTAACTCATTTTCTCTTGTTCTAAAATGGGATGTCAAATATAGATTAGTTTTATTACAGCCATGAAACTGTGATTTCTATGTTTGAAGTAGGGGAAATGCAGTGACCCCATGTATATCTAATAGCAATTGGAATAAAATGTACAGTACTGTGCAAAATCTTTGACTCCACCCTGTTTTCTTTATATTTTTCTTCCAATGAGCCAGACTTTCTTATATTTAAAGTGGTGTTGGTCAATAGTTTTCCAGACTTTCTGAAGGTCTTGACTGCTTTCCCGCTCATTTTCAGTCCTGTCCTTGTACCTGACCATTTTCAGAGGAATATATTTTTGTTAATTAGGCCACGTAACACTGACCTATGAGTCATTCAATATGTCAACATGATTTACCAGGCAACATGTGGTGTCTGCAAAAAAATAAAATAAAATAAATAAATATTATTTTTGCACCAGCAACGTGATTAACAAAGTGCTATTAGCTGAAAACGTAGCCTACGTCAGGATGGTGTTCAATGTTGAAAATAAATTGAGGAAACTGGATTCATGGAGAAAAAAAAGAAGTGGTAGGCCTACAAAAAATCTACAGCAGATGAGCCGTATCTGAAAGTCAAGTCAATAAGAAATGGGGAAAAATAATCTAGCAAAGACCTGAGAGATGCATTTGGACCTTCAGCTGATCCATGTACTGTTCACGTTTTAGTGGACAGGTGGTAGGATGATCTCAGTGTTAAGAAGTCATTCTAAAGGCAGGAACAGGGAGAAAATACTGGCGTATGGCAAATGACCTAAGAACAAACAAATGTTTGCTTCAAATCATCTACACTGTACAGAGGAGGTCTTGAGAGAGGTGAAAAAGTGAGTGTCTACAGTCATCTGTGGAGGCTGTGTCATACTTTGGGGCTGCATTTACGCCTGAGTTGGGGATCTTCTCAAAATTGTATTTTATACACAGAAAAGTACAGTCAGATTTGAGTCACTATGCAATACCATCTGGAAAGCATGGGATTGGCACCAGCTTCGAATATCAGCATGGCAATGATCTTAAACACACTGCCACTGAATTAAATGTATCCCTGGATAGAAAAAACACAAACACTATCAGTCATGGATTGGGCTCCACAGAGCCCGGACGTCTACATTATTAAAGCATTGTATGATTATCCTGACAGCAAACAGGATAAAAGGCAGTCAACATCCAAAGAGGAGCTTTGAATGTCTTTCAGGAAGTCTGGAGATCTATTACTGAAGACTACATAAAGAAATTAGAAGAAAGCTTGACTAAGAGTGTTTAGACCTTTCTAAAGAATACAGGTGGTACCAAATATTGATTTTTAAGCTGTGTCATTTGCCTTATATAATGTATCTCCATGTATGGTTGCACATGTTTCAATAAGTAACTGCATCTATTACCCATTTCCCTTGCAAAACATAAAAAAAACCCCAAAACAAATGGTAACTCAAGAATTCTACACCAACAACTATGTCGGTAACATGTTAAAAATGGACTGGTTTGTTAAAAAGAAAAAGCTTTTAGTCTGTGAGAAGGAATAATCTTTTGCACCTACATGGCTTTTGCTCAACTCTTGTGGATAAAGGGTTGAAGTCTTGGAACATGTTGAAACAGCCATAACTGACCATGATAAATAAGAAAAGAAAATCAACCATGTAGCTAATCTTTGCTATAACAACAGTTTAAAGCTACTAATACTCTCCAGTTATGGAAAAGCATTTCACTCACACCAAAAACACATCATCAGTTTTCATTGCTCTGTGTTTCAGAGAGATGATGAAATCAAAGTAAAAATAAAAATTCAATTTTAGAGCTGAGCAGCTTTTTGTTCTGTGTAAAACATCACATAAACCCTTTATGTACAAATGTGGGCCTACAAGCTCAAGTGATGTGCTCCATTTCTTCCTTAACATTTTGTGTAGCTGAAGAGTCTGCTAATTTGCTTTTAAAGAGCTCGTATTGATTCAATTAAAGATAAAACATACAGAAGATAGGACAGAAACAGCAGTGGACTCAAAGTGCTTAATGAACTAACAAGGCTGTTCTTTGGGTGAATTAGTATGGCTCATGTAAAATTATGTCGTTCGTACAATTTGTCGTGTAATTCTTTTGAGGCTAAATCCTTGATGTCAGAAGAAACCCCAACTCTAACATGACGTGCTTAAGTAAAATGCAAATTTAAAGAGAAACCCGTTGCTAACAGGCAGATATTCTTACTATATTCTCAATAACAGCCTGTATCGCACCTTTGTTTAAAAATAATTTGACCACATAGCATTGCTCCTTGGGGGCACTCTTCAATTTCAGCTAAGCTGTCAGAGTCCAAGTCACGCAGGCTACTCTTAATGTATGTGGCCTCTATGGCTGCTCGTTTTCTCTACAGTCCCTGAATCAATCCAAGCAGAAGTTTCCCTCGAGGTTCAAATAATTTCCTTATGGCAGTTGCTTATTTCTCATTACTGACATCTGTGCTGAATTCCACTAAAGTTCCCAGGAGTGTGGTAACACCAATATAAAAATGGCTGAGATGCGGATATATGATGAATAACACATTCAGCATTTAGGTAGTTACCTCCACTTTTGGAAGTTCACTGCAAACTGGCAAACAGCGGACCAAGTTTCTGCAAACTCATCACTGCACAGCTGCGCTTCAAGAGGGTATCTGAACTGCAAGCTGCAGCTGTCCACATCAATTTAAAGTTTTATTTTGATAGAAATCACATACTGCTCAGGTAATCTGTTCATGCCTCATGTGGAAAACAAAACAGAAACAGTACCATATGTAATTATATATTTAAAAAGACCTCATGCCTGTACCAGTTTTCCCCATAAGATTTTCAACATCATTTAAAATGACGGTAACAACGTATTCGTTTGTGGTGTAAAGTGTAAGCAAGTGATGATGTGGAAGTGATTTGTGAATTACCCACGCCCTCAACTTTAATCCTTTTATGTCCTGTTTTACTTTAAAAAAAATAATTTGCAAAATAAACATCGTGTTAAATTCAGTGACAAATGAAATGAGCACTGTCGACCATAGCATCAGTAAACTGCTTCCTGTGCTAATAAAACCAGTTAAAATAGGTTCGTTTTCTTCTAACAGACTTCTATCCATCCATCCATCCATCCATCCATCCATCCATTCGCTTCCGCTTATCCTTTTCAGGGTCGCGGGGGGTGCTGGAGCCTATCCCAGCTGTCTTGGGGCGAGATCACATTGAATTCAAACCAGGGGAGTGGCCCCCCTGCTGCGTATGAGAAAGAATACAGGTTTAAGGTATTGGCTTCACTTTTCAGACACAGAAGCCAATTCTGTCTCTTTTATATAGCTCTTGCTTTCAGCACTCTTCCAAATAGACTGAGTGTCTGTTTTCATTCCCAGTGAGATGCTCCTACACACACTCCTTTCTGGAAGAGGTTGGTGAATGACAGAGGGAAGTAACCAATTGGAAAGGCACAGCACATTTAGTTGACTGCATGGCAGCTGATCAGGCACAAATAAATCATCCTGTCATTTCCATCTTCCTCAGTGACTGATTATTTTCAATATAAATATAGCCGTTGACATCACAGCCTTTGTTTTATCGTGATTTTGTCAAAAGAGTTTGCAATAATAAAATCGGGATTTTAGCAGTGCAAAGGAGCGGCGCGAAAAAGTGTCATGTAAATCAGAACAGGTTATCTTGTGGTTAATGGTGATGTTGGATGCCTGTGTTTTCTGACAACCAAAACAGCAAAATATGCCAATGAGATGAGCTTTATTGGGAATTTAGCTCTACTGAAATAAGGAACTGTATGTTAATACAAACATAGAGGACAGAAACAAAGAAAGAGCTGAGAAAAACAAAAACATGTCCCTCTAAATGTTTTACACAAAGTTTTACACAAACTTGATTGCAAAAAGAAAAAAAAATTCTTCTGATTCTGGTGTGTTTACAAAAAGTGACGATGTGTTTGCCCCCCTACTTTCGTATTTACAAAGTGGATAATTTTCTGAAACTTCCAACATTTTCCATGACACAGTCATGAACTCTGAGTTCCATTTGAAGGTAAGTAGTAAATAGACTGGTACTTAAATAGTGCCTTTCTACTCAGCTGAGCACTCAAAGTGCTTTCCCCAGTCACAGACATTTGTGCAGTGCTTTTATTTATTTTTCTAACTTTTGCACACCCACTCACACTCCGATGGATACCTTAAGGTCACCTCAGGGGTCAATATTTTTCCCAAGGCTCTACCACTTAAACCACAGCCCCCAACTAGATAGCAGCGTAATCTACACCATGCACTCACCTAGAGGCAGCAAGGTTATGTACACTTTGAGCTTGATAGCTATTGGTTATGATAAAAATCTTATTGTGGCTTGTAAATCTGGAACATCTTCCAATTTGTGTGTATGGTACAGGAATGTAAAAATGCATTTTCATAATTTGATTTTCACTTTTGAGTTAAACAAAATGCATCACTTTTTCAAGAACACCCAAGGCACTTAAGAATGTGCTTTTCTGCTATTTCAATGAATCTCAATTAGAGTTAGTGTGTATTCATTTGTAAATAGCAATGTTTAATGGCACAATAGTTTTGTTCAGGGTACAGTACAACAATAACAGCAACAAAAACTTTTGTGTTAGTGATGGTGTATTACAAAGTATGAAAAAAGTGAATGTAAACTTGAATATGAAGGGTTACATTCTCACTGTTAAACCGGCGGAAGACCAACGCATGCTGCATCAGCACTGCAGCGCATGCAGCGAATTCTTGCACGAGGCTTTAAAAAACATGAAATTTTGATGAAGGCAATACATGCAACTGCAATGCCAGCGTGTGGGAACCTTACAATTTTAGTCCTGAAAGACCTTGGTGGAAATGTGAGTCTTTAATATAGCCCGCATGTGGAGAAAAACGCATTATTTCATTAATTTTCTCTTTATTTTCTTCAAAGTAATATTGTTTGTTCTGTGATGTCGTCTTGGACCCTTCTAGCCAATGCTGTAACACTAACGGGGCGGACTGTCTAATGAATTACTTGGAAACGCGCCTTGCAGCGGGTAAATTCGCTCTCAGTGCAGCCATGCAACCAGTCTCAACTAAACCTTCTTAAAACGCAGGTTTGAATGCAACTTGTTGACGTTTCTCTAATCTTCCTGGCGGAGAATCGTTCGCGTCAGCTCCAGGAAGTCCCCGTGTCTTAATTATTACTGGAGACACCCCACAACGAGCTGTGTCCTTGCGCATACAACGAAGCTTCGCCGGTACAGCAGTTTTCACACTTTTCACACATATATGGGGATTTAACTCTAGTAATAAAAAACAGAGAGCAGCTTTGGCAGTGACTGCGAAGAAGTCGTTGAAAGTGTGCGAAAGTGTCAAATATCAGATTTGAACGCTGGCCACACGACCGCCTTAACTGTGTTTGTACCCATACCAAGGATTTGCCTTTCAGATAAGAGTTGAAGCAACCGCAGCGCTTACAGCAGCAACGTCTACAGAAGCAGATGCACTTTTAGTATAACCAGTCTGAGTTCCGACTATTTGTACTGGACGTGCGTAAATAAAGGACGCCTCCAAAGAGATTGCAGGATTGCTTATATTTTTTACTCCAAAGGAAGAAAGACTGAATATCAACAAAACGGTATGTTTTATTTTCTTTCTTTCTTTCTTTCTTTCTTTCTTTCTTTCTTTCTTTCTTTCTTTCTTTCTTTCTTTCTTAATAACCTCTGGGTAGACCGGTGACTGTTTGTTACCATTACGCATGGATCTGAGTGCGCAGAACCGATGAGACACAGACATCTAGTAAAGTTTAATGTTTTTGAGTACAAAAAGAACTAACACAAAGACACAAGTAAAAGGGGATAGGCAATAAAAATCAAACAGCTCAGCTGAGAATTATAAAATAATATATACACGAGACACGACGAAGTGCGATAAGGTCACTGGCGTAGTTTACGTCCCTTTAGGATTATTTTAGCGATACGGTAGGGAATGAAGACATTGAAAGTAGGTTACAATAAGGCAAAACCATGCTCTAGACTAAATATAGAAGTCCCTGTGAGAAACCAATGCGATCTTAACATGAGCGATAAGACGTAAGAGATATGAGATGAGAAAAGACCGAAAAACAAAACCCACATGTAGAAAACCTGCAGGAACCTGCATGAAGCTCTAGTGTGCCAGAAACTGATTCACAGGGCGAGTAAACCCGATCTTGTCGGTCTCAGCTGAAGGTTGTTGCAGCGTTTAAAGGCAAAAAAACAACTCACTAAAACTCCAAAGCTCTTTTAGCTGTCCAATAAATATCACTGATGTTGAAGAGTCATTCTGTTTAAGTAATGATAACATTTATTTACTGGACCTTACTTTTTTTTTTTTTTTTTGAGAAAGCTCTTTAAACCTTCTTAAATACCCGGCTCAAACTGACAGATCTCATGTATTACAGAGCATAAGCTGCAGCGGAGGGAGACATTTGAAAAGATGTTGTACTTTGGTATATGTAGAAGGCTTGAGCAAGACATTTAAATAAATT
>VOQK01037813.1:41022-52358 GCA_015052645.1 Benitochromis conjunctus
TCCACCTTAACAGCTGTTAAGGTGGATTAGTGAGCAGCAAAGTCATTAAGTCAATTTCAAGTTGGAAAAATAGCCCTCTGTGCTCTCAAGCCTCTCAGATGGGCTCTCTTCACAGAGAGTGCTGCTTTTTTTCGTTTTATTAGAGCACTGATGTGAGAGAAGATAAGCAAAATGAAAGAGATTCACCACCACAGTGTTCTGATGAAACGTGTCTTTCAGCACACAATGTACCCCCATTTCACCACTGAGAGACTCTCACACATGTGGAGTTTCCACTCTCACGTTCACTCTCACACCATTTTTCTCCTCCATCCCCTCACAGCCAAGCAGAAATGTGACACACACCAGAAGACACACACAGACTCATCGGTGCACATGCACCTTAACTATCAGGGTGTGACTGAAGATAGAAAACTGAATCCACTACCCATTAATAAGCAGGCAGTCCTTAATAATTACACACAGAATAAAAAAACAGAAAAAATGGAAGATTATTATATTTTTAAATCAGTAACTTTACTCTGTTATAATAAAATACTTTTTTCCTATTATTTCAGGCAGGACATGAGCGAATGTCACATAGATGACTCATTTGAAGTATTTTAGGCTATATATAAATTTTGGTTTATCAGTTCATCTTATAATAGACAATTGATGCCTGGTGGTTCCAAAGGTGCACCACGAGTGCAGAGAAGAACATCTGTTTAATAATCTCCTCTTACATTTAGAAAATATAGAAATTCAAAAATCGCTGGTTGCTTTATGCCTCACATGTTGGAGTCACATACATTTTTCACCTATAGAATACTGAGCTATAATATATTGTGAGTATATAGAATATTGTGCAACATAATTTAAGACACTGCTGCTGGTTGAAATGACTGACATGAGGCATGAGGACTTAAGTGAACGCTGTGTGTTTGGTGTGTCAACTTAAGGTTGAATATTTGTTGTTGGAAGTAAATATGCCTTAAATAAGCCATCCGTGTTACTGTATAATAATGTGTTAGCTTAAAACATTAAAAAAATCAGCTATGCACATTTTTATCCAGCTCTTGGAGCATCGTTAGCTAAAGCAAGAGCTGAAGAAATCAGCACCTGTCATTTCAGAAGACAAATTTTATGGCCACTGGATACAAATGAGAACAAGAGGTGAATGTGCCACCACTTTTAATGTTAATGTCATACTTGCTGTGCAAAAATGTAAAGGTGTAGTAATGGTAACTAAGAGAGACAAGCCTTATTGAATTTTTAACTGTAAAATCTAGAATTATAATAATAATAATAGGCATGAAGGTCAGTAGTAGATCCTAGTGAAACATCAACAGCTTACTTCTCTCAGCTTCTTCTTTCTGTCACAGGGATTACCAAAAGATATGGACAGCAAAGCACAGTAATGAATTAAATGATTGAGTCTTGATGATTGAGTGCATGTGAGTAAACACCTGACGGTGCTTACTTACCTTAACCTTAGCTGCTTCCCAGAGCTGAAAATGTGAGAGCTATAGAGCTTTTAGGATGTAATATAATGCAAATTTTATTATCCCAACATGTATTTTTCCAAGAATTACTATAAGATTTAATAGAGCAAAGACACAAAAACACAGGAAGCACAGTGTCGTCCTTACATTGTTTGTCCTGCAGTCCACTGTGTGCAGCACAAGCATTACAGCTAAGCAGATGGTGAAGCAGTGTCTGTGAAGAAGACTTTACCATTCGGCTATCAACCACTCCATCCTGAGAACATATCTTTGCTGAAGCTTCAAGTATCAGGGGAAGCTATATTCATTTGATTATCGCTTGACTACCAAAGAACTGTCAGTGCCAATGTAATGACTGCTACGGACTGCCTCCGCCATCACTCATCCATCTCGTCTCAGGATGAGCCCTCGTGTCTTAGTCATCAAGTAGCTCAACTTCTGACATAAAGGAGAGCTAACTACTGGCAGATAGAGTGTATTTCCCAACCTCTGTGAGACACTATCAGTCAGCCTGATAGCAGGTCTCAGTGGAGCATAACTTACAGACCAATGCTCTAAGCATAATGAATTTGTCACTGCGTGAGCGCATCGACTGTGTATAAAAGGAGAGCGGTGTACCTTACTACGAATGTCTACAGAGTAGCAACTTGTTAATCACACGGCTGCACACTGCTTTATTGTCTTTAATTTTCTAAAACAGACAATAACAGAAATAAAAACAATAGTAATAACAATAATAAAGCTTTAATTTTATGGCACTTTTCAAAAAATAGTTACAAAGGTGTTTTACAGAACACATTAACCGACTCAGGGCTGTGGGGTGAGGTGGTGGAGGCCTATACCACCTGTCATAGTGTGAGAGACTGGACACACACTACACATGTCACCAATTTGTTACATGGTTAACACAGAGACAGACGACCATTCATATTCACATTTACACCTACAGCCAATCTAACCCCAATGCATGTCCAAAGACATGCATTGGGGTTAGATGGCACGCCTAGGAAGATTACCCAGAGAGAGCCTACCCAGACATAGGGAACATGTAAACAGCACACAGTAGGCTCCAGACTGGATTCAAACCCAGGAATTAGTTGGTACTGGGTGACTGTTCTAACCACCACACCATCATGGTGCCTGTTGAACACAATAAAACAACAAGAAAAATGAATAACATAAACCTTAGACAAAATATGTGAATAATATGACAGGTATAAGACTCGAGACTAACAAAACTTATGGGGAAAGATTTAGTGAGGTATTAAATTTTGCAATAGTAAAATTACATTTCATCTGTGATGGGTGGAAAGGCCATCACAGCAGTCTTGATGACAGAAAGAGGGAGTGCTGCTTGTCAAAGAGGGCTTGATTACATTAGGGTGGTAATGTTATTAAAAAAACACACACATATACACACACAAACATGCACAAATGTGTGCTATATTTAGCAGATATTTAATTTCAGCTATATAATATTGCTGAATTACCAGCAAACTACTCAAAAATGACATATTACATGTAATTAAAGTACTAGTTTAGTTATATTTTATTAGTAACACAACAAGGAGAACAGATAAGGTGGGAAGGCTGTAGGAACTGTCATCAGCACCATAAATATGCAAAGTGGGTCAACACGTTTTGAGCACAGTAATCTGTAAAGTGGAGACGTGTAATTAGAGGCCTGGTAAGTGTCATAGATGTGTTATAGAAAACATATTTTTATGTCATGGAAAAAAGTCAAACTCAGGTGTTGATCTCTGAGAAGAAAATTGATCATTGCACTCTTGAGCAGACTCTGGTAGATAAAACGTGCCAGCTCACAAGTCGCCATTCAAGCTAAAGGGTAGAAGTGAATCATTTCATATTTGATTTCTGTGAATTACCTGGAAGGTGTTTAGTATTTGAAACCTTGAATTGTAAGAAAAAAACAAAAAAAACCCTAAAAAATTAAGTTTTTAAAGTTATGCCATCATTATGCCGGATCGTCTGGCAGTCTTTAAAATAATTTACCTCGGGATAAATAAAGTTTTATCTAATCTAATCTAATCTAATCTAATCTAATCTAATCTAAAAGACCCTTACTCTTATAATACCTGTATTAATACTACTGCAGTAATAGTTTAAAAAAAAAAGCACGTACCCAAAGTGAGCCTGAAGAGCAGAGCTAGTGTTGCATGTTATTGCATGAGCACCAAAACAGCTTCACATGCTTATACTGTGTTTAGTTAAACAAAAATGGCGGTCACACAATGGAGGTTACATACATTACACTTCTGTTCATGCTTCTGCTCATTAAGTCCAGAAGAAGTGAACAAGTCACTGGTTGTAGCGTGCAGTGAAAGGTTGAATGAGCTGCACTCAGACAGTTTCAGACTGTTGCTGTGTCCCAAAACCTAGGCCGCATCCTTCGGAGGCCGCATTTGAAGGTCGAATACGTCACATCCAAGTGACGAAGGCTGTCCCAATTTGAAGGTTGCTCCAAATGCGTCCGACACATGCGTCCTTCATTTCCCCGGATTTGAAGGATGGGTCGGGTGTATCCTTCGTGGCCCATCCTATCCCAGAATTCATAGCGCGACCCTGCCAATTCCGGTTTGCAACAATGGTGGCAGCTATTTAGTTTTAATATTACTCTTATTACTCTTTCTGGATCACAAAATAAACTTTTAAGATATTTTCAGGCGAGAATGTAGCTGTGTAAACTTCAAATACCTGCTCGGTCACTGAGTCACTTAGATAATTTAAAATTTTAATTTTGGGCTTTTTTCAGTGTTTTATTTGTTCCTGAGTAAATCGGTTTGGCTGAGATTAAACAGAAGTGTGAGATGGTAGAGAATTTACTCCAATGTCCTGTTATATTTGAGTGAGCAAGCAGCAGACGGCTGAGTTTATTCAACTCCACTGAGACAGCTGGTGACGCAAATCTGAAGGCTAGACCGTCCCATTTCACAGCCTTGCTCTTCCGGCCTTTTCGGTCTTCAAAGGACCCGGCCCACGTAGACCGCGAAGGCTGGGTCCTCCAAAGGATACGGTCTAGGTTTTGGGACACAGCTTGTAATGGACTGCTGATGACCTATAATGCAAACTGTTGTAAACATGCTGTCAACAGTCCAGCAGACAGTGGTCCGCTGAGGATGTCATTTATCAAAACATGCAGTTTTCGATATTCGACTATATGAGGACTGCTCACCCAAACATCTTCTGAGAAAAAAAAATGTTTTCATAGGACTCTATGCAGTCCTGCCATAAACTAAGTTCACCCCATTAATCAGTAGCTTGCAGGACCACCTTTAACAGCAACAACCTTTTCTGTATGACTTTCTCAGTCTCTCACATTGTTGTGAAGAAATCGCTTCAGTTCATTGAGGTATTCAGTCAGACATATACGCAGAGCTTTCTTGAAGTCCCGTCACAGCATCATGATCAGACTGAACTCTGAACTTTAACTCGAACATTACAGCACCTTGATTGTTTTGTTTTTCAGCCGTTATGTGCATGGCTAGTGATCATTGTCCTGTTGTGTGATCTAGTTTTGGCCAAGCTGTAGCTGTTGGACAGATTTCCTCATATTTAACTCTAGAACATTTTGCTGTACAGATGAATTCTGCAAAGCATCTGGGTCCTGTGTCTGCAACACAAGCCCAAATCATCAACCCTCCGCCACCGTCCTTGACAATCTTTATGTGGTTATAAGGTGTGCTTATTTTTTGCTAAACATGGTGCAGCGTATTGTGACCAAACATCTCCAGTTTGGTCTAACCTGTCCAAAAGATATTGTTCCAGAGGTCTTGCGGTATATTCAGAGGCAGCTTTGCAAAGCTAAGCCTTACTGCCAGGTTCTTTTTAGAGAGGAAAGGCTTTCGTTTGGCAATCTTTCCAAGCAAGATTTTTTAGTGACTTTCTAATTGCTCTGTCATGAACGTTAATGTTTAACATACTAACTGGGGCTCTGTAGAGTCTCAAATGTAACACGTAAGATTTTTTTTTTCAATTTTTCTGAGTATTACATCGTCTGACTTTGGGGTAAATTTGCTCTGACATCCACACCTGTGAAGACTGTGGCACCGTGTTAACACAAACCTGAATGCTCCAAACTACCAAGCTGCAAAAAACGGATCATTAAATAATACAGTGCATGTTACTAGCAGCATAATGCTACTACTTAACCTCATAATTTCTATGGAAGCATTAAGAGTCTACTTAGTGTTCCACATTCCTGTGTAGAGAGCTCTGAAAACACCCTTTTTCACATATTGGCTGATCAGTTGTTCAGAAAACCAAATTGCCCACCTAACAGACACATATGCACATTTATACAGACCTTCTTCCTTACTACTTTGATTTATCAAGCCCAGGATCCAATATGAGTCTTGTTTTAAATCTACGTGCCGTGTTAGCTTTCCATTTCAGTTCCTCAAGTGTCAAAACATAAAAACAGCCTTCTGGAAGTTAGAAGTAGCAGTGCAGTTTGTTAAACTATGCTGAAAAAATATATTTTCACTTGGAAATATATGTGAATGTGGGCACAAGTACACAAATTGACTTTTACAGATAGAAGTTCTTCCAAGTCAGTCTTCATTTCATGGTACGGGTCGCTTCTTTCATTAAATCCTCCTGTCAGTTTTCATGCTGCTGGGTTTTCGCTTTACACTGGAATTAAAGCGACCCAGAACATTAACACCGTATCGCTGGTAATCCTGTTGGATTTACAGGCGAGATTATCTGAAAGGGAATGCAATCAGTGTGAGATTTTTTTCACTCAGGAAATGACACGCCTTTGTCGGTCTGTCCTCTCTTTCTGTTTATCGTTTTCCACATCACTGTTCCAGCAGTGGGGACAACCCACCACGTTGTCTCAGGCCTTGCAATGTTATTCACGTTTTGTTTTTTTCTTTATGATGATTTCTAACCTCAGTCACCCAAAGTTTATATCTGTCTTCAGTCTGTTTTCCTGGCTCTTTTTCTAGGCCCTCGAATTCAAATATTTTCTGGTTTTGACTCTTTTGCTTTCCTCACTTTCTTTTTAGTCCCTTTCTTCTCCTTATTTCCTGGCTTTGTATTTTTTCATTGCTGTAGCCCTCCTTCTTCAACTAATCTGCAGTCAGGCTGTCCATATAATTAGAGCTGATTCCTAGGGTTGGGCCCTCCAGATGAAAGATGTAATTTTAAACCATGAGAATTTGTCACTTGCTTTGAAAATGACAGCAGGGGTCATGTCGGATTTCACAGAAAGCTGCACTGCCTGCTCTCACAGCAGCAACCTATCAGGCCATTAGTGGTCAGTGTTTCAAGATGGACTACTTCTTGAAAGATGTCTATTTCCGTTACTTCAAGGCAGCTCAGGGAAATAGTTAGCTCGCATTATCTCAGAGCCTGTAATTCGCTGACTGAAAGCTTCTAAGTTAAAAATGTCAAATAAGTATGAAATAATACACTATAGAAAAACAGGGTTTAGATTCTGTTTGAAGCTTACAATTTTCCTATTGCTTGAAATTTAAAAAGACAATTTAGGGTAGGAGGAGGACCATAAAAGTTTAAATATTAGTACTTTTACATGTTACTTGCTATAATAAAAATATTTTAATGATATTTGACTAGAATAGCTCAAATAATGACATTTTATGTGTTTTGGCTTCTACAGGGAAAATCTTTTGTATGTTAATAATTTATACTGTAAAATGTATACAAGGGCAGACTTTTAAAGTAAATTAATGTAGTAAATTTATTTATAGGTCAAGACCAATCTAATGGAATAGATAGATAGGTATAGGTGACATACATCATTTAAGAGAATTTCCAAGTTTTCTTGCACTTTGAATTTGATCTTAGATACAAACAAAATGTCTTAGCGGTCCAGAATCAGCAGGAAGAAACTTACCTTTGACTTCTTTCAGCTGCTTACTTGCCATAAGTGGTCACCCCAGTGGGTAGCTCTGCATGCTTGATTTGGCAGAGTTCTACACAGAGATGCTCTTCCCGATGCAATCCCGATGGGGAATTTTGCTTCTGGCTGGAAATGACCCAGCAACCTTTTACTTGCCAAGTGAACATGTTAACCACTAGATCATTGGAGACACTTGCATCAATAAGCTTATAAAGAGAAAAAAATAATAATATTAAGCAAAACTGAGTTCAACTGATGTAGCCCAGTCCAAGGTCCATTGTTGCAACTTGGGACTGGCAAATTAATTTCCCACCCCTGACTTAGCTCATATATTGTTCCCTTTTTAAGATGCTTTAGCGTTCCCACAGTTGCTCATTATCTGCAAGCTGCCTTACAACCCACATCCATCCGAGCTCTTCCTTTCATGTGGTTGCAGACTTAATCATTAGTTATCATATTCTGTGTGCAGATGAAATGGCAAAGAGGATCAGTGTTTTTCATTGCCACAAGTAAGACTGCAGGCAAACATTGCATATGGCTTTTGATACAGACCTGAGCTGTTTAACTGCATCCTGAACACAGAATTGTCAGCTCATCCCTAAAATTTTAAAGGCAGCCGAAAATGTGTTAATTGACACCATCTTCTTGTTAGAAATGTTACTCAAGTTTTGCTCAAAACTTCTTCTAAATTAGATAGTCAAGATGTCAGACTTTTCTGTTCCTTTTACTTACAAATAGGCTTACACACATATTTTCTGGGGTTCTGCAATGCTCTATGGATCCATCCAGTTTAATTGACAATAAAATCGATATGCCATCTCTGTGAGAGCTACAGCTGTCTGGGTTTACTCACCACCTAACCATTACCGCTCCTTTTTAGGCCCATTCCGAAACCATTGTTTTACTGTCAAAAAGTTTATTTTTCTGCTATTTTTTAAACACACCACAATTTGACCATTTGAAAAAACTTTACATAAATTATAGACGTGTGTTGAGAGGCTTAAAAAACAACGAAGAGTAAACAAAATGACAAGCAATAGGGTAAAAAAGAAAAGAATGCAACTTTTGGATGATTAAGTCTGCAACAAAGCATCATTACAAAGTCTGAATTCAGTAAATCAGGAGTCACATAAAGTACAAACAAACATAAACACAAAAAAAAATCAAGTTTTTTTAAAATCAGGTGTAAACAGTGTTTCTCTTGCTAAGTACTGCACAATACTATTTGTATTCTCTGTCATGTTTTCCATGGTATTCAGTTATACTTTGGTATTTGGAGTTATGGTCTATCTTTAGCTCTCTTTGCTTTTTTTGTCTCATCCATTTTTTGTCAGTATAGAAAGACTAAACCTACTATAGGCATATAGTAGTGTCCTCTTCACTATCAAACATCCGCTGTTGTCTCCTGGATGGATCACTGTTTCCTAACCTCTGGTGAATCACTACCCCTTTACTTTTATGACTCATATACACAGTCTAACACAAAAGATAAAGATAAAAGCACTCCTGTTTGTCACCGTCAGGTGATATGAAATCTCTCTCTCTGCAAATTATACTGTTGTTACAATTATCTAGACAATTTTCTTTCTTTCTTTCTTTTTTTTTAAATGCCCAAATTAACAGGTAAAGTGAATAACACTGATTATCTCTTCATCATTGCACCAGTTAGTGGGTGGGGTACATTAGGGAGCAAGTGAACATTTTATCCTTTTGACAAGGGCCAAATTGTTATGGTTGGATGACTGGGTCGGAGCTTCTCCAAAACTATAGCCCTTGTGGTGTTCCTTGTCTGGATTGGTCAGTACAGTAAAGCGGTCCAAGAAAGGAACAGTGATGAACCGGTGACAGAGTCATGGGTGGCCAAGGCTTACTGAGCCAAGATACAAGCTATTGTAGCTCAAATTGCCCACAAACGTAGTGCCGGTTCTGATAGAAAGGTGTCAGAATACACAGAGTATTGCAGTTTGTTGTGTATGGGGCTGCATAGCTGCACACCAGTCAGGGTGCCCATGCTGGCCTCTGTCCACTACCAAAACCACCAACAATGGACACGTGGGGATCACAAATGGACCATGGAACAATGGAAGAAGGTGGCCTGATCTGATGAAGCACATTTTACAACATGTGGATGTGTGTGTGTGTAGCTTACCTGGGGAACTGTTGGCACCAGGATGCACTGTGGGAAAAAGACAAGCATGCAGAGGCAGTGTGAAGCTTTGATGTTCTGCTGAGAAACCTTGGGTCCTGCTATCCATATGGATGCTACTCTGACACGTACAACCTATCTAAGCATTGTTGCAGACCAAGTGCGCTCTTTCATGAAAACATTACTCCCTGATAGCCTCTTTTAGCAGGATAATGTGCTCTGCCACAAATCAAAAATGGTTCAAGAATGGTTTGAGGAGGACAATAATGAGTTTGAGGTGTTGACTTGACCTCAAAATTTCCCAGCTCTCAGTCCAATTGAGCATCAATGAGATGTCCTAAACAAGCAAGTCCGGAGGCTCCACCCCGCAACTTAAAAGACTTAAAGGATCTGTTCCTAACATCTTGGTGCCAAATACCCCATCATACCTTTATGGGTATAGTGGAGCCCACAGCTCAGGACTGTTTGGGCCGCAAAAGGGGGACCAACACAATTTTAGGTTGGTAGCCAGACTGCTTTGAGCTGATAGGAAGGCAACAGTAGCTCAAATAATCATTTGTTACATGTACTGTATGGTCTGTCAGCCAAGAACAGGAGACTGAGACTATAATTTACATGGGCTCACCAAAATTGGGAAATTGATTGGAAGATTGGAAAAGTGTTGCCTGATCTGACAAGTGTCAGTCTCTGGTGCAACATTCACAGGGTAGGATCAAACTTTGGTATAAACCAGTGTTTCCTTAACCTTTTGGAGCCACAGCACATATTTCACATTAGAAAAATCACAAAAATGTCACAAAAAGCATATTGATCATTTTTCCCCGCGCACCAGGTATAGCGGAATTGGCTCGGTTTATCCCCAGTATACCTTTTTAAATCTTAGATTATCTTCCACGGCACACCTGATCATTTCTCATGGCACACCTATGTGCCGCAGCACAGTGGTTGGGAAACACTGGCATAAACAACATGAAAGCATGGATCCAACCTGCTTTGTATCAGTGTTATGTCATGGATGCGCAACCAACAAAGCAACTCTGTGATGCTACCATGTAAATATATAACACACTCTCTAAAGAATGTGTCTGAGACCTTACTGAATTAGTGCCACAAATTTAGTTTAGTGCCCTTAGTTCTGAAGTTCTGATTCAGCTTGGTACTAGCAAAGTGTCTGGCGAGTATATATTAAAGTAATCTGCTTGACTCAAAAGCTCAGAGAACATTAGCTTGTCTTTATAGCCAGGCCCAGGTACTACCAGTGCACTTCACAAAATTAGAATTTACGGACAGTTTTCTCAGTCTCAGTGTTCCTCCTATAGCATCCTATAACATTGGCATTCTGATCATCTCTGCACCCTGTTTTTTTTTTCAGGCCCACTTTCAATGAAGGGCATCTCAGGTGTCCCAGATTTACACTGGTCCTGTTCCACTTTCAAAGGGTCACATACATTATATTACTGGTGGGAAGGCTATCTGTGTGTTCATAAAGTTTATTTTGGGCAGAAATGAAGAGAGAACAAAAGTCAGAATTTGCTTTTAAACCAGTTTTATCAAGCTCCTATACAGCGTGGTAAAACTAACCATTTGGATGACTTTAATTTATAGGAATAATATATTTCTCTTGCCAAAGGGCACAGTTTTCTACCATCTGTCACTTTCTTGTCTCTTACAGAAGAGATTATTCTTCTCAGCTTATGTAATAAGTCCTGAAGTAGATACAGAAAACTATCACCGTACTGTAGGTTAACCTCCTCTCCTTTCACACTCTCTGGTCATTTTCAGGCATCATAAATCAACAATAAGCTCCTTCAGTGTCCTCCAG